>APFE031730157.1:640161-671212 GCA_000404065.3 Pinus taeda | reverse complement strand
ATAGATGTAGTATATATGTAGATATACAGGTATTTTGGTATTTTATGATGTAAATGTTTTTTTAAGTGTTTTTGTAAATTTTGAACTGTGTAAATATTTAATTTCATACATGTATCTATAATAAATGATATAGATGCCAATATAACACATAGTTTGTCAATGAATCAACAACTACATTAAATTCTCAAGGAATGTGGTCATATGCAATAAACTCAAATTTACGTTCCAAGAGTCGTACCCTTAAATAATGACATAACAAGATTGGATTACGAATGTGATAATGATTTGTCAATTGCATAAGGACAAGCTGAGAGTCTAACCTGACCACTAGATTGGAGATGTTCCGAGATGACGCTTCGATTAGAAGTGAAATTACAGACACATACTCAGCAATATTGTTGGTGGCAGTACAAAGAAAAACTCCCTCGGAACAAACCAGTTTCGACTCAGGTGTGTAAATGACCCAAGCAACTGATGCAATGTGTTTAGTGTGACAACTGGCACCATCCGTGTATGCTACATATGCTAATGGTAATGAATACATCTGTACAACATGAAATATGTATGAGAAAAATACTCAAAAAATCAAAAAATTCCAAACACATCAAAAATAAGCAAAACTTATAGATACATAGAATTACAAAGCACATGCCTAGTGTAGTACTAGGAATAATACATTTTCAAATAGATCCCATTTTGGAGCTCCTAGAGCGAGATTCCTTCATAGTCCTGAAGTTCATATGACCCTTTTAAGAGGGCCTTGGTGACAACATATGGACTCATCCATAAGGGTTGAAGCATTCCTACCCCCAAGAGGTCATGTTTTTTATCATAGAACAAAACAAGATCACTCTCTTAGTGAGAATGAGGCTTGACCTTCTTGTCATACTGGGCTTTGACCCAACACTTGTGGGCTTCAAGTACCAATTTGACATCTCTACAGGTTTTTTCTAGTTGATTGAGGTATAGCAGGTGCTCTTCTTCAACAGTGATGCTAGGAAAGAGTTCAACAACAATTTTTAGGGAAGGAATCTGACACTCGATATGTAGAACTACTTCCAAGCCATAAGTGAGTTGAAATGGTGTAAATCCTGTAGCGGTTTTGACTAAAGTTCGATATGTCCACAACGCAGGATATAACATTCAGTGCCAGTGGGTTTTGTGATTACCTACTAACCTGCAAATCATGGTATTTAAGATGATATTAATGGCTTCTACTTGGCCACTAGCTTAGGGGTTGTAGGACGACGATTTCTCCTGGTGAAAACCAAGCAACGATGTTAAGTCAGACAACATGTGATTTTGAAAATGGGACCCATGGTCTGTAATGATTGTGTGGGGCACATCAAAATGATAGATAACCTGATTAAATAGGAATAGTTTCGCGGTTTCTCCATCGGCCTAGAAAGTGGAAGGGCGTCGGCCCATTTCGTGAAATAGTCCACAACTACAATAATGTAGTTGTGTCCAGCAAAGGAAGTGTGGTTGCATGTGATGAAATCGATACCCCACTTGGAAAAAGAGCTGACAGAAATAACTGGGTGTAGTAGGTCGGGGTAGTGCACATTTTCTTTGTAAAAAATTGACAAGGGTGGTACTGCTGGATTGCCTTGATACAATATTTGAACAAGGTTGGCCAGTAGTAGCCTGTGCGTAAAATTTTCTTAGCAGCAGACATGCCAGAAAAATGACTGCCACATGCCCCACCATGACATCCATTTAAAACGTGTTCCGCCTCTTCATGAGTGAGGCAACTTCGAAGAACTATATCAATTCCACAGTGATATAAAGTATCGTTCAACACTAAATAGTCCCGAGATTGGTAGCAGATGTGATGACGGTCACTTGACGATAGTTCGGGACGAAAACATTGCACTTGGAGGTAGACAATAATGTCACCATACCAAGGGTCAGTAGAGTCAATCAGATAAACGGATTCATTCGAAAGAGGATCGTGAGCTATCTCATTTGGATCAACAATGGGAAGATCTGACAATATTTCAATGAAGGCTAAGGATTTTTTCACCTTGGCAGTGGCAAAACCAAATCAAAATGCTGGAGGATAACTATCCATTTGTAATATTGTCCTCCAATGACTTGACGAGACAAAATGTGTCTCATGGGATTCTCCAAAGTGATGATGGTAGTCTGTCGCAACAGTATATAATGTCGGAATCGGTTGATAGTAAAGACAACTACCAAGGACATCTTTTCCACATGTGAATACCTGAGTTCAGGGCTAGCCAGGCCTTTTGACAGATAATAGATCACATGCTCACTCAGATCATCATGAGTTTGGACCAAAACCATTCCAATAGAGGATGGTGAGGCTGCCAAATAGAGGAGAAATTCGCGCCCATAGTTGGGAGCGCTAAGCAGTGGGGCTAATATAAGTGCTTGTTTCAAGGCATTAAATGATCATTGGGCTTGATCATCCCACAAGTATGGTACTCCCTTCTTCAGTAGGTGCATAAAGTCTTTCGTCAACTTGGCATAATTTACAATGAACCATTGCAAGAAGTTTGCTTTCGCTTGCAAACGTTGGAGCTGCAAAATGGACCGTGGTTCAAAAAATTAAGTAATTGCCTTTACCTTATCGGGATCAACCCTAAATGCGTGTTTTGAGACAATGAAAAAAATAAGGCATCCAAACTCGACAAATAAAACACATTTGTGCAGATTCAGATGTATGTTATAGAACCTGCACCTAAGAAAAATTTCTCATAAATGAACTAAGTGTTGAGTTTGATTCTTGGAATGGGCTAGAAGGTCGTCCAAGTAAGCTTGAACAATATGTCTGCTATCATGGAATGCGTATTCCATGGCCCATTGAAATGTTGCTCCAACATTCTTTAAATCGAATGGGAGTTTTTGATATGAAAATATCCCCCAAGCAAAAATGAAGGTGGTTTTGTGTTGGTCTGCAGGTTTTATGGCGATATGGTTATAACCTGAGAAACCATCCAAAAATCAAAAGGATTCACAATCAGCACAGTCATTGATTATTTGGTCGATGAATGGTGCCAGATAATTGTTTTTGGACACACAGTGTTCAAGTCCCGGTAGTCGACACAAACGCGGATGGTACTATGTTTCGTATCTACAGGAATGAGATTGGAAACCCATTTCGTTAAGGAAACGGGGTAGACGAAACCAACACGTAACAATTTTTCCACCTCAGTCTTGATGGCTACAGTTTTACGAGGGTGGACTAGTCGAAGCCTTTGGCAGATAGGCTTGGCATTGTCATAAACCTTGACCTCATGCTCGACCATAGATGGATCTATGCCTGGAATTTCCTCGTAAGACCAAGAAAATACATCGCAGAATTCCTTAAAAAGGTAGGTGAAGCTTGCAATTTCCTCATGAGTGCAATTAGCTCCAAGTTGGATGTTTTCCACGATGCCTGTCTTGACTGAAATATCGATGAGAAATGACTTTGAAAGATTTCCCATGTTTCCTTTCGAGTCCAAAGTTTGGATGGTCGTATAAATCAAGGGAATTATTTCAACTGTGTCAAAAGACAGGATTTGTATGGGCATCGTGTTCGAATTAGATATCGAAACACGATGGTGTGAATCCTCCCAATGTTGCTCTTCTAAACACATGATCTCTTGAATAGCTTAGTCTGAAGGTAGGACTTGATTGAGGAGATTGTTATAAGGAGCATTTATGGGAGAGGAGGCAGTATCGCTGGTTGTGACCAAAATGACCAGAGATTTGGATGCAAATTGAATGGCTTGGTAGGCAAATTCAGCTAGTGACAACAACATTTGTTCTCCATAAGATTCAATCTCTGAAGGGGTCGGGAGGATCCAAGGATCATTCGGTTCATGAGGAATAGATGATACCATGGAAACCAGTACCGATACTCACGTAAGATTCAGGAATACCACCCACTAAGGGTACAGAGCCGCTAGGTAATAGTGAGTAAATTGGGGTGCAAAAGAACAACTAGTCCACTGTGACTATCCTTCCATCCAATGGAAATAGTATGATATGAAAGATAGTAGACACAATGGCAGTCATGGCATAAGTCCAATTGTGACCCAACAACAGATTATAGTAGATTTTTCTATCCACGACTTCGATATCCATCGTTACCATTTTCCCACTCAAAGTGATGGGGTAGCTGGCAAGGTAACCTTTTGGGATGAAAGTGTGGTCGTCAAAAGTCTTAAGGGAATTCAATGACGGTGAGAGGGTTGGAGAACCTAAGGCGAGCCAACATGAAGGCGACATGATGCAGGTTGAAACACCTTCATCAATGACAATTCTATGTACCCCTCGCCCTTTCGAAAATATTTTCACTTGAAATGCAAGATCGTGTGAAAGGGGAGGTTTTCATTTGTTCATGTCAAAAATTTCCAGCATGGAATCCTAAGGGTCGGCCCCACCAATTTCCAAAATCAGAGCTTTATTTTGTGTTGGACAAGTTTGTAATACTTCAAGTGCCGACATAGCTGACGGTGGTTGTGCCAAATCTTCTACAATACTATAGTTTTGGGAAGCACGTTTAGATGTATTATGTGTTGTGTGATGAAATGCCCCTTTTGGGGGGCGAATCACAAGATCAGAAACCAGCCTTTCAATATGAAGATCGTTAGGCGGAGGTGGGTTTTTACTCGAGGAGGCTTCCATAGCATCAGTGACTAGAGCTCCATAAGTTTTGGCTTTGGTTTGAAGATCGGTCATTTCAACGGTGCAAACAATAGATGGTCCTTCACGAGCTATAGAATGATGTGAACTATTGTTTCCCCTTTGCAAGGGTTAAGGTTGGTTGGCAATAAGATGTTGCTACTGCTGAGCATGGAAAGGGTTTTTTAGGACCGTGGTGGTCCAGCTAGTGTCCTTTTGAGCAAGGAAATACGTCCATTAATAGAGATGTGTACAATGATGTGTCATATGGTCTTTCACACAAATTTTGCAAGGGAACTTGACAGGTTTGTCCTTTCCACTGTCAGGAGGCGCAACATCTTTCTTCTTTGGGGTGGACTGCTTAGCTGACTGCTCTTGAGAAGGAGCGGTCTTTTTCTTGTTCTTCTTATTCTTACCATCGGGTTTTTGTGTAGACTTCATAGAGTTTATCGCGGTAGTAGGGAGAGCAGTTGATTGGGTAGAGGGGTCAACTGACAACTGGGAAATGTGACTGCTAAGTTGTTTTACAACAGCCCCAAAGCTAGGGTCCATAATACCATCAATGTGCGCACCAAGTTGTTGAGTAGCGGGGGCATTAGAGTTTCTAGGGACATTGGGAATGACATTGTATAAGGTGCCAAACTGTGAATAAATCAAATCTAAGTGTTGGGCATGACGAATGGATTGGTCTTCCATGACCGTACCACCTAAGGCAACATCCTTAGTGATTTGAGGGAGAAGATATTTGCAGAACCAATTTGCTAATAGATAATCTGGGAGGGGAGCTTTAACTAGCCTCCACCTACATCTCCATTCATAGGTATGATTGGAGATGTAGGTGGCGGTGTCCTGACGTAAAGAAGTAAGGAGTTATGTCCAAGTTTCATAGTGGATGGGTAGCTGAAAGTGCTTTAAAAATTCCATTGCTAAAGTCCAAAGGTATTGATTGATGTATGTGGTAACTCAATGTACCACTTGGCTGCATTTCCAATCAGGGTGCAGGGAAAGAGCTGAAGCCAGATACTATCATCCACCATGGAGTTAGAAATGCACAATAAATGATAGTTGGTTATGTGCATACCTGGATCCTCCCCTTGTTTCCCTTCGAACTTCAGGATGTCTGTGGGAATTTTGTGCGGGATTGGAGACCAAAGTAAGTTGTGATAGATGGGGTCATTGGTGAGTTTGTACAAATCGGGGATGTCAAGTGTTTCCAAGAAAGGAAAGGTATTTGATGCCCCTGAATCGAACCAAGGCGATAATAAATGACTTGAGGATCCTTGTGGTCCTCCCATCGTATTGTTCCCAATATTATACACAGGATGCGTGGAATAATAATTTCCTTAGGGAACAGTTGTATATTGTGGTTGTCCATATGGGTTGTTAGGCTAGAGGATATAAATGCCCCCAAGATAAGGAGTGCCCCCTTGACTCATTTGAGGTTTATAGTGGGGTGCTCATATGGATTGAACGAGACCTTGTTGAGGGATCTTGCTAGCCATGTAATTAGCCATAGGCCCTTGACTTACATAAGGAGGATTCATGTCAATCAATGATTTTCCCTGTTGTCTTATAATCAGAGGGGGAACTGTAATCTTCGCGGCTGGTATATGCATATTGGGAATGGTGCCCCCAGGCATTTGAACCTGGGGGTTGGAACTAAACAATGGATTCCAACCAAAAGGGTTGTTGAAGGGACCTGTGCTAATTGTGTTATATGGAGTGCTATAAAGAGAACTATATGGAGTGCTTGTCGACGGTCCAGGAGCTAACACAAAAGGGGTGGAAACCGGTATGTACTGGGTTCCAATCGTGTTGGGTGTCACTATAGTGCTCGGACATCGCACAGCGGGGATAGTGGGGTTTTCCATCAGAGGTATGGTACTAACTGTCGACTCAAGAGGTGGAGGTGGAACAAAAGTGTCCACAAAATCCCATGACCCTTTAGTCGTTGATTGGATGGTAGGTATAGGTTCAGTGGAAGACATAGGAGGTACACATGCAACTGTAATCAATAACGCTCCCAATGGATTCGTGATCGAAGGATTATATGGAGGAATGAAACCTTCAGTAAAGAAATCTTCCGGTAAACTTGAGTCGTTGGATGTCCAGACTTATTCAGTGTGAGATATTGGAGACTGATTACTTAAAGATGGGTGATTTGACTCACTGGGGCTCGACGGATCCTCCACAGTTAGTGGGGAAAGACCTAGTAGCCATCTATATTGATGACGAAGGCCGTATGTAGCCATGGTGAACGATAAATTTTATCAATAGATTTTACAGTGATATTTATTAAAGTCTTGGTGATAACAAACTGGCACCTAAAAAAAAAATACTCTAAAGAAATCAATCAACAAGTAAAGGGTATGACCCTGTCTGATAACCACCGTTTGTTGGAGATGAAACCTAGTATCACAATGGATAAAAGAGAGAGTTGGCCAAATGTATAGTTACGATTACTCTTGAGCTTCGACCAAACCTTAGATTAAGGGGCCAAGTACTCTCGTGAAGATGAGCACCCTCCCAAAAATTGAAGACAGAGTAGGTTCATCTATGTTAGGTACTAGGGCAGCCCACCCCAGTTAGCTTGTGTTCATCCCTAAAATGTATGGCCACTATGGTTACCTAAAATCACAGACACTACCGGGGGGTGGTGGCATAGTCGCAGACAGTACGTTGTGTGGGTAGGATACTTGAGTCCACGACTCAGCTCCGATATCCCTGAAGGGATCCCCGATACATAGAATACCCAAAGGAGGTATAAGTGAAGGTGGGCTACCTTCAGTTATAGTCTGATGTTGTCTCGTATTTAGCTCTGCTTTGACTAGAGTGGTCCCCGATAGTATGAGTGCAGAAGGATTACCTAACCCAAGATCCTAGCCTAAACTAATTTGTGTTTACTCAAAAAAGAGTTGCTGATTGATTTTATATGTAAATTTTAAATGTACTTTGTTAAAGTCTTCAGTGGGGGTGTTGACATATGAAGTTATGTGGGACTCTGACTCAAATCATGCAAAAACAATGCTTTAAATTTCACTTTCGATGAATAAGTTTCTTCTACAAGGGAGAAGTAATTTATACGTCAATATATATACCATGCATCCAGTACAGTAAAACACAAGCAACCGACAAAACTAAAATGCTCTTTAACAACTTTTAAGACCAAATAAATGC
Source organism: Pinus taeda (assembly GCA_000404065.3). NCBI lineage: Eukaryota > Viridiplantae > Streptophyta > Pinopsida > Pinales > Pinaceae > Pinus > Pinus taeda. Next base: position 663,397 of record APFE031730157.1, on the reverse strand, counting down.
ATGTCTAACCAACTAAGCAAAAAACTGTAAAAAAATTGTATTTTCCTTTTTATAAAAAACTTTAAGAAGTAAAGTTATTTCATTAAAAGAAAAATTTGATCAGGAGATAGATATCAATCAAACTTGTACAGCTGCAGATCTATGATTAGTCTACAAGCAAATTTCCCAACCCATGAGGTCACAAAACTAGCTTCTTATTAAGAAATGGTTAGCTAACACACTGTGGCAGAAGACACGGAGAGTTAGTGACTACATTAATGCTCTATTTGCAAGGGAATAATGCTTTATAAAGCATTGTTTGCACTAGTAGGGTGCGTTAGTGAGGAATAGGCTTGAAAATCAGGTTGTGGGGATCAGATCTAGGGATAAGCACTGAGAGAGGGTGTTGTATAGTCCTGAGTGGTCAGAAAGGAGATAAAGAAGTACATGGAGGCTTGGAAGAAAGAGATATCTGGGAACTTTCTGGGAGAAAACCGGGAACTAAGTGTAGTCCCTAGTTGAGTCACCAATTATGCTATAGGGATTAATGCAAAGGTGTTTGGTGATGGAGATACCCTCAAGGATCTTCCTGGAATTGTTGGCAGACAGTTAGATTAGTTTTAGTTGGCCCAGAGATACATGCACATATCCATATTAGTGAAATGATAATGAAAGTAAGAAGAAGGATTGTTACCTCAGATCTTGGTGTGGTGTTGCTAGAGAATGCAAAGTAGTGAAGTGGAAGACCGCTCAGCTAGATCCAAGATCAATACCTGCATATAAACAAGACGAGGCATAATATCACAACATATAACTTTAACGATCAATACAATAATACATAGGGATATCTAACTCCATACATCTAAGCCACTCATAATCATTAACATTGCATAAACATGTAAATAAATCACAATACCAATGCCATGGAGTGGACAACACAATTGTAGGTCTATATTAATGATAGAAAAGAGTGATTACAACCATCGGTTGCATCAACCTTCCCTTACTCCTCCTTCTCCTCTCTCTCCCTCTCTCTTCTTAACCTCTTGAAGAGCCAATGTCTAACACAGGCTTTTACAGTCAATAGGAAATCCTTTCAATAGTTTCAACCCCTTTCACAATGGCCCTAACCTCAAATATATAGCATGAGAGGATAAGCCTTACCAAATCCTTCATGATTTTATTTGGGAAAAAGCAGATATGTTTCCATGCTTTAACGCTCTTTCATTGTTTGTAGGCTCCATTAGGAATAGAAATTCCTCCAAAGAGATCAAATATGGATGTTTCCTACTTTATGAGCTGACATAGGAGGGAATATAGGGATATTTCTCATTCAACTTGCTCCTTTGACCTCCAGAAACTCACTTAAGTTGACTAATTCTCTTCTCGAGGCAACCAAAAAAGTTACCCTAGGGACTAACACACCTGATGCATGGCTAGGAAGCTATATAAAGCAGGTTACTAGTTCTTGGAGAGAGTTAGCTTGACAAATAGGCATGTGAACTTGGTCAGTCTTGCAGTCATCTTTCCATTCTCCTCTGAGTTGATGAGGAGGTCATTTTCCTGTATAACATCCATTTCTATTATCCAACCTGAGTGGATAACCAAAGCAAGGGATGAATGGAAGAATGATGAAGAGGTTTGGTCACTCATTCAAAAGTTGCATCAAGATCCCAATACATATGATACATTTAGCTGGAAACATGATTCATTATGGTACAAAGACCGCTTATATATTCGTAAAAATTCCCAACTAAAACAAAATATTCTTTTGGAATTGCACACCTCTCCCTTAGGAGGGTACTTAGGAATTTTAAAAACTTACCATAGGGTTAAGAAGGAATTTTTTTGGGGTGGCCTTAAATTTGATATTCAGAAGCCCATGACAGTATGTTTGGTTTTCCAACAAAATAAAGTCAAGACAATTAAGACCCTGGGTCTGCTACAACCTTTAGTCATTCCAAGTCAGTGTTTGGAGGAGGTCTCAATGGATTTTATCAGAGGTTTACCCAAGTCTGAAGGAAAGAGTGTCATCACGGTGGTAATTGATAGAATTACCAAGTATGAACACTTTTGTGCATTATCTCATCCTTTTAAATCCTTTTGTGCATTATCTCATCCTTTTAAACAATTCAAAAACTTCATGGAAACCGGAAGATTATAGTAAGTGGCAGAGACCCCATTTTCACTCAAAATTTTTGGACAAAATTATTTTCTTGTCTTGGTACTCAATTATAGCTCATAGCTCATCTTATCATCCTCAATCTTATGGGAAAACTGAGATAGTGAACAAATGTTTGGAAAGATGTCTTCGTTGCTTTGTATCTACTAAACAAACACAATGGGTCAGGTGGTTACCTCTAGTTGAATGGTGGCATAACACTTCCTTCCATACTGCAGTAAAAATGACCCCATTTATGGAACTTTATGGATATCATCCACCATCCATCACATCATCTTTAAGAAAAAATTCCAAGGTTCAAGCAGTGGAAGATCACATTGAGCATCAACAACAAGTTCTCCAACTCTTAAAGGATAACCTTAGTATGGTGTAGAATTGAATGAAACAACAAGAAGATCAACTTCGCACTGAAAGAAGTTTTGATGTAGGTGACTGAATATTTTTACGGATACAACCATACAAACAAATGTCTCTCAAGCAAGCTAAGAAGGATAATAAATTATCACCCAAGTACTACGATCCTTACAAGGTGTTTCAAAATATTGTTACTATGGCATACAAATTGGAGCTACCTGCATCTTCCCAAGTAAACCTAGTTTTCCATGTTTCATACTTAAAGAAGGTTATCGGTGACAAGCTTCCAGTTTAAATAGTGTTTGTAGAACTTGAAGAAGAAGGAAAATTCATATTTGAGCTTGAAGCAGTCACAAAAACAAGAACCCAACAACTATAGAATCAATCAATTTTAGATTATATCATTAAGTGGAAGAACTTACTCGTTGAAGATTCCACATGCGAGGATGAGAATTTTATATGAAAACATCCTGAATTACTCAAGTGTTGAGTAAAACACTTTTTTGAAGGAGAGGGGCATGTTAGGTCCCTATAATACTGGTGTAGCCCCCATATTGTTATTATTGTGCCCATGTAGCCCCCGTATTGTCGTTGTTGTGCCCCATAGAAGCCCACTATTATTATTGTTGTGCCCTTACATTATTATTGTTATGTAGGCTTTTATTATATGGTGACCCCTTAGACTCCTATATATATAAAGGAGGTCTTGTAATTTGTATAATCCTATAATTGATCATTTATGTAATGTAAAGGAGGTTTCCCCCTTGAAGAGGATGCCTTTTAAGTCGTTGATCTATCTTTTTGTGAGTTGGTTGCATAACACCAACTCACCTTGTGCAGAATAAGGAAGCTGAATAAATTTGGCTATGGAAGCATTTTTGTCTCATAAGTTTTTGAGTGAATTCCAATGTTGATACTCAGGGTATCATACCCATATCTGGTTCCTATTACGCCACACATGATGCAGTGAACTGAGCTTATTGAAAGGCTAGAGGGTGGACATTCCCCATAGTGGTTTAAACACGTGTTCTTTAGATGGTACAATGATTAGATCACAATTATGGATGACTATGCTTTTGAAGGGGTTATCTTTGTAAATGACTAGGATCTAGTCCTACCCTCTAACATGTACTAGGGCACAATTGGTAAGTACTTGTTTTGGATTTTGAGGACATTTGAATGTTTTTTTTATTGGATTATGTAATTTTTTTGGGTTTTTAATGGATACATAATAACTAATAATTTGATGTGATTTATATGCAGATGTGGGACCATCCATACTCCCAGGTTAGTCAATGTTATATCATCAAGGAATAACTATGAAGCAAGTTGGGCATGAAGCGCGCAAGGAGGAGGAAAATGAGGAGCATGGTGAGCCGCACTAGTTCATGTGCAATGTGGAAGGGTTGACACTTGGCATGAAACCATACAAGGCCTCCTTCAGTGTATAGTTTGGGTTGTGTTATGCTACTTCCAACACGATGAGAATTAGCTTCATAGTGTAGTGTTCCTAGGATGGGAGCTTTTGAATATGTAGTGGCTTAGGATCCTAGACCTCAGACGCATTTTTTTACCGATGTACCCAAAGTTTATGATGTAAGAACTCTTTTATGATATATATATACATGTGTGTGTGTGTGTGTGTGTGTGTGTGTGTGTGTGTGTGTGTGTGTGTGTGATGTTTACAATGGTCTTCACTTGTATATGTGTTCTTATGATGTTTTAATTTATGTTTATGATGATTGTATGCTATGCATGGTTTACCAACTTAATGTGACAAATGGAAATCTATGACATAATTAGCCAATGAATCAACCAATTCGTTAAATTCTATAGGAATAAGTGTTATCACTTAAGAAAAAATTTCTAAATTCTGAACATCAGTTTGATTCCAAAGGATTGATGTTAGTCTTCGTCTAGTCTTTTCATGGTTTGTTTTAAAGTGTAAGACCTAGAAGGGAGTCTTGTTGGTATTGTCAAATAGGGTCAACATTCTTGGTTTTTCCTATCACTAGTCCCACATCACACATAAATTTCCATTTGTCAAACTTGTGTCAAGGTTTTCATGCACTACAAAACTACCTAGGAGTTTTCATAGCGCAAAACCCAGAATTTGCACTACCTAGGAGTTTTCATAGCGCAAAACCCAGAATTTGCACTACCTAGGAGTTTTCGTAGTGCAAAACCCAGAATTTGCACTGACTGCGCTACGAAATGGGATTCGTGCAGATTTGTGTCAATTCTCACCTAGCTGTCCAATCTATCAGAATTCGTTAATCTTACATCATCAATTGTCAGTCCATACACCATGCCTATCACATGCAACTACTCATTCTCATCATTAGGTTCATTAGGTGTCTTGGTACGCTCGAGTTTCAAATTTCAAAAAAGGGTCTAGGTGTTTTTAGTTATGATTATGTTTGTTTTCATGCATGAGAATCAAATCAACAGGCATTAAATCAGAATTATTTGAAGTCTAAGAAAGGCAGCTTCCCTTTCCATTTCAAGTGAGGCAGTGATCGAGATTAAGCCAGTGCAAGCTCCTTCAATTTTCATTTTGTAGGAATTCCATGGAGATGTCTATAGAAAGGAAGAATCATAGGTTAGGCAGGTGTCTAAGGAATGAGCTTGAAGGTTTAGATGTTCTCCTGAAGAACAGTGAAGTTGAACAAGCTTTCAAACAGGTTGGTTGTTGGAGATTTTGTGAAAAAAATTCAAGGAGGCCACATGCAAGTCACCAAAGAATTTGCTTTCAATTTCACAGGATTAAATTCGAAGGTTGGAGTTCTTGAATTACCTATCTCTTCAGAGGTCATATCTACAGTCACTAAAATTGCAAGGGGACAGGAGAGGTGGTTTAAAAACTTAAAGTTTGATATGGCTCCTTGCAAGGAATTCTTAAAGCCAAAGTTCGTTGATTCAGACTTAAACAAGTCAGTTCCTAGGACCTTTACCTATGAAGGGAGGTATCATAAGTTGTATTCCTATCGCTTCAAACTTCTGCTTCATTTCACTGGAAAGATATCTCTGGATTTTCCTTTCTACCCATTTTGTAGCCTAGGCAAAATGTGTGACAAGGTTCAGTTGAAGAAGGAAGCCTGTGAGACCTCATTGTTTCATCATCGCTCAGTCAAATTGATTATTTTACATGAGCTCCAGAAAATAGATAGGGAGTGGTCCATTTTCTTGTTTATGTTTGGCTTCAGAAATGAAACTGGTCTCAACCCTTAGGCTACGAGGATTTCCTCACCAGCAATACGTCATTGGGAGGAAACAAGATCAAGAAGATTCATGAAATTGAAAGCTAGAAAGCAGGTGAAGGAGCCCATGAGACCACTAGTAATTCAAGACACACCTCAACAGTCACAAAAAAGGAAAATTCAGATCAAAGAAGGTGTACAAGAGCAATCCACAGGTGAAACGGTCCAAAGAAGAGTAACCAGGAGCCAACTAGCTAGAGAAAAAGGTAAGACAGTGATTACTGAGGGGAGCCCAACAGTAAGTCATCGAGAGGAAACAAGATCAAGAAGATTCGTGAAATTGAAAGCTATAAATCAGGTGAAGGAGCCCATGAGACCACTAGTAATTCAAGACACACCTCAACAGTCACAAAAAAGGAAAGTTCAGATCAAAGAAGGTGTACAAGAGCAATCCACAGGTGAAACAGTCCAAATAACAGTAACCAGGAGCAAACTAGCTAGAGAAAAAGGTAAGACAGTGATTACTGAGGGGAGCCCAAATTCAATAGCTTGAATGATTTGCTTCAAGCTATTGACATTGAAGGATCTCCTCTAGTCCGAGTAGACTTAATTGAAGCAAGTAAAGGCAAAACCTAAAAAGCCAAAACCTCTAAGAAGCTCAAATTTGATGAGCAGGCTTCTGAATTTGTTTTTAAGCCAAGAAGACCTGTGGCAAGGCATTCAAAAGAGATACAAGAGGCACAGCCAGATGCAAGTGAGACAGGGGAGGTAGTTATCACTCAACAAGAGGAATGCAGTTTTGATGAATTGAAAAAGAAGCTGAAGCTGGCAAATCTTGAAATTGCCAAAATTAGAAAAACCTCAATGAAACATGCAATCAAGGAAGCTTATTTTAACAAAATGGAGGCTCTATGGGAAGATAAAACAATTTCAATACCCGAAGTGGTTAGCTGTCATGCTCAATATTTCACCTAGACAGTCCCTACAATAAAAGAAGCAAGATACATCAGAAAGATCAATGCAAAATTGAGAGCTGGAATCTGAATTATGAAGAGGCAAATCGAAGATCTGAAGATACAGCTGAACCAACCTAAAGGACATCCTCAGCTAAGAAAAACTGCATATCAAGTAATACTAAATCCTAAAATTTTGATGTGGATCACCTTTTGAAGTTTACTTTGAAGAATGCTATCAGTTTATTCAGTTTTGAATAGCCTCATGGCATATGGAAGCGTCATTTCAAAGGAAAGAAAACTCAAGGAAGTCAAATTTTGGCATAAAACTATGTTTTTGTAATTACACAGCAGTTTTGTAGCACGCTACGAAACTGTTGTAGGTGATGCCTTATACACAGCAGTTTCATAGCGCGCTACAAAACTACTGTAGTTGCACATAATGGTTTTGTGGGCCAACTTTGAGAAGAAAAAGGAAATATTTTTTAATATGGGCTTCTGAAAAGGATTATTTAGAAGGTGTAAACATCAAGTAAGGGAAAAACAGGGAAAGGAAAGAAATCTATGGACACCAAGCTTTATGTTATGAAAATGGTCATTACTTTGTAGCTAGAACTGTTCATGATGCTTCGGGCAGCATTAAAGGAGTTTTTTGTCTTACCACATGTATAGGAGCAAGGTCTATAGCATATGGAAAACAAGCTAATCCAATGCATTTTATGTAATTAAGAGGAACAACATGGATAATAAATTTCGAAGATCCTTTTGAAGACCAAAAGCAGCAAAATAGGAACAGCTTCCTAATATCCAAGAACAGTCAAAGGATAAGGCATCAAGGGTCAGGAGGGAGTTTAAAGCCACCACCAAAGCCAAACTGAAGAAGGACACTTATTAGAGAACGAGTTTGTATTGTAATCAATGCTACTACCAAAATAATGAGGAGTTACACTCCTAATTGTTTTAGGTCTCTAGAACTGCCAGTTAACAATCAATTATATTAAATAGTTGGTTTTAAGTGTCAATAGGTGTCAAATTAGGAAGAATTCGAATTCCCCTCACGCTGGAGGAAGGAATGTAAGTCATGTAATGAACTCTATATATGGGATAAAATCTAATGTATCAGGGGTTGGAAATTTTCAGAGAGAAACACTCATATTGTGTCATTGTAGAAGATCATGTTTTTATGAATATAGATTTTGGCTTTACTTCTCAAGATTCAAAAAGAGTTCAATGGTGGCTTGTTTTATGTTTGTCCTTATTTCCTTATTTGCAGTAGTATGAATGTATGATACTTAGAATTCATTGACATGCTCTAACTTCCTTCATACATTTATAGACTATGTTTCCTACATGTCTCTATGTGTTAACTGATATATTGAACTTTTGATGCCCTGAATTCCATGTTCAGCTGATATTGTTGTCATATTAAGCTTTTCTGACTCCATAAGCCCAATGGATGTTTATTGACTGTGTTTCAACCATTCACACTTCCTCATTTGTTTAATAGAGTTAGCCATCTAATCCATTATCAAAATCTTTAGCCTAGTGAGAGAGCCCTCTCAGGTTGAGGAGGCTAAGCCTCAGCCAAAAGTTGGTTTGAAATAGTTACTCAGAGTCTTTCTGATTAGTAGCCTATCAGGGATTGATTTTGTGATAACAATAGGAATGTATGAAATGGTATAAAAATTTCATTCTGGGAGATGTACTCTCATATGGTGGAAAAACAACACAAGATTCCTCACAAAATGAACACATTTCAACTAATATACTACAAGTTGCAAGTCAAGTTTAACAATTAAGTGATGTATGCCAAGGACAATAGCCTTAGACAAGACCTCAATAACAACACTATATTCTACCATGTTGTTGGTTGTGTGGCCAAGACAAATGCCCCGTGAGCTCATGAGCTCATTGGCGAGTGAAAAGAGAACCCAAGCAACAAAAGCTAGGCATTAATACTATGACTAGCACCATCTGTGAAGATTATGTAGATTTTAGAGGGACTTGAAACATGCTAATCAAGCACCATGGATAAGAAAATATTCAAAATACCATGTATACACACCAAATCAAAAAGAAAAACACACTAGATGGAAACTTATATGCAATATGTAAAATCACCATCTAGCTAAGAGACTTGTGCATAGTACTTTTCTAGATAGAGCCCATTACATGGTTCCAATTATGTATTTCCCTCATCTACTAACTCGTAGGCATACTTTTTGGGAACATGTTTACCATCATAAGGACCATGCTAGAGAGGTTCCAATTTACTTGCACCTAACTTGTTGTGATCTTGATCATAGACCAAGACCAAATCCACTTCCATGAAAACATGAGGTTGGACAGATTTATGATATTGGGATTCTATATGCTTCTTATGAGTCTCGTTGGCTACGAAAACACAATGACATTTTTTAAGAGATGTTCTTCCTCAGTTGAAGTATCATGTAATAATTCAATGGTTTGTTTCAAAGATGGAATCTTGCGTTCAATAGAAGGATAACCCCCCCACCCCATAAACCAATTAGAAAGAAGTGAACTCTAGCAGGATTATGAACTCTCTTCTCCCAATATCCTAAATATGTCCTCAAAGTGCAAAATGGCTTCTACTTGCATTTGTTTCCAAATACTCTCTATTTTACAGTCTTATGCAAGAATGGCATGGGGTTGAGAAAGTACTGAAGGAGATGGTTATTTTGGTATGATCCATAATGGCTCCTCGAAACTCTCCCGCCATGGTCCTTTTTACTTCTTCCGTTATAATATACTCATGTATTATCCAAGATGCTAATGCCAACAACTGTGCATCCCCTAAGTAAGGAATTGGGTCCCAAATAGGCATATCAGAGAAGACAAGGTTATTCATATAGAATTCAACCAAAGTTTCTTTCTCCTCCATGTTACATTCTTGGTAGAATTCTATGAAGTGTTTGGTTTCTTGAAACTACATCATTCCTCTCTGAGCTCTCTAGTTAATTTGGAATCTGCACCATCTATCTTTTAGGAATAGTGAATATGCCTTAGATGGTCTCCTACATTTGGCACTTTAAGGAAATATGTTCCAAGGTTCCTAATGATGTTTCCATTACTGTAATCTAGTCACCTTTTTCTCTTAACAATCCTTATCATGGTCTTCTAGTACAACACGCACAAAAAGAAAAGGGAAGGCAATAGCCATCCCTTCAAAGTGGAAGAAAACAAACTCCTTAGAAGAAGAAGAAGAAAAAAATGTAACTACCTTGGCAAGCCTAAGATTTGAAAGTAGATGTTACTCTTTGATGAAGGCAAAGGATGCTCAAATTTCAACAATAGAGACATCCTTGGGAGGTAAGGAACCCCTATGTTTGGAAGTTGTCAGTCGTAGGAAGCCTTCAATGGATTATTCACTATTCCTAAAGGAATGAATATGTAGGTTCCAAATCAACGAAATAACACAAAGGGGAACAATTTAACTGCAAGAAACTAAATTGTTCATGGGTATTTCCTAGAATGCATCATGAAAGACAAGGCTAATATTTTTTAGTTCTATATCCACTGCCTTGTACTTACTGTCATGTCAATATGTGATCCCAACCCATACCTAGGGGGTGCACAACTACTAGCACTAGCATCCTGGCTTAAACATGAAGAAATCAAGGCAGAGGAAGTGACGAGAACATTGGATGGGGAACCAAAAGAACTACTATGGATCATACCTGAGCATCCATCCCCCTCCATACTTACATCATCCCATGCTATCCTTACAAAGGACCCCAAAATAGAAGATATTTGGAAGAAGAGACAGGTATAATATATCCTCCATTTTGAGGACACTTTTAGACTATTGGGGGAAGAAAGACCATAGGCTTGTCAGAGAAGATGGAAAGGGTTGTTGCATTGCATGAATATAAGGGAGTATCACTCTCTTGATTGATTGCAAGCAAAATTAACAAGGACCCATTTGTATAAGAGAATCATCCAAAGACTTAGAGGTCAGTGGATATGGCTCAGGTTCAATCCAACTTTATTTTTGGGGCTCCAATAATAGAAAAACAAAGAAGAAGAATCTCGAGAATGGAAGTATATAGAACAAAATGTGAGATTCTACCCAACAGGGGTGACCATAACCAGGTCATTTTGGGACATCAAGCAGTTCATCAAGGAAATGAATGGACAAGAGTAAAGAAAAGAAGAAGAATGACTTTCTCAATGGTGAGAGATAGTTCCACTAGGGGGTTATGATGGGCATCCAACACAGGTAGATTATAAGGCCCATCAACCCACTCCTAAGCACATAAAACTATGTTTGAACCCACATTTTGCACTTAATGATATCTTTTCCTAGCCTAAAGGTCTCTTAAAAGGGTTCAATGTGGTTTTCATATTTTATGTGTGTTAACATGTTTATTGTATGTGATTTGAAGAGATATTGAGTAGATTCCAAGAGATCCTACACTAGAGATATTTTTGGGACTTTTTCCTTGCAGTAGGAAGGCCTAAAATTTGTTGGCTCAGGAAATTTAATGCCCCCTCTTATTGCTACAAGGTGGAGTAGGAGCAAGATCCCCTTTAATAGGAATTTTTGGAGGAGAATGAAACCCTCCTCTTAAGGATGTTTCTCCCCAGTTTATGCATAAATAAGAGGATTGAGTTAACCTATTAGGGGATAGAGAGAAAAGGAAGAAGTAGAAAGAAAGATTAGGCTTTTGTATTCTCAAGCAAGTTTTGCAATCCCATAATGTAAGAATAGTTTTTCAGCTAATGGAAGCAATGTTTTATTCCAACTCTTAGCTTGGCTCTCCTTTAAGGACTCTTAGCATGCTTAGGTTGGGCCCACCATAAGAGCTTCAGATCCCTCTTGTACTTCACTTAGTGTTATGCTTTTCATTTGTTTATTTTCTAGCATTTCTGAAAGTTACATTTTCATGATTATTGTGCATGGTTAACTAGATGGTTCTTTGAACAATTCTTTATCATAAGTTAATGTAATTGTTAGCAATATTAACACTTATAATGCAATCTCATGTTTTCCTTCTTTTCGTTTCTCTTGTTGTTATAGAATTTGTTGATTATTATTTTGATGTGTAACTGGTTTTACAACTATAGGAAACACATAAAGATTGTTTTCATAAGGATAAACTTGAATTAGGTTTTGCTTCAGCTTTGATTAGTTGAATATTATCATTTCCTAACTTTTCCATAGCTTTTCCTCTTCTTAGATTCACATTCGGTTTGGATTGAATGCTTGTTGGATTATCTCCTATAGAAAAACCAAAACTCTTATATCAACTTGTAATCAACCCTCTTTTCTCACCTAACTTCGTAATAAACACATGATTTGACCTATTTGATGTATCACAACAACTATGGGATGTTTATAATGACACTTAGAATTATAGATACCTCACATATGCCTTTGTCAATTACTTTCTAAATACTACCTCTTTTCTGGAAATTAAGGTTTTAATTCTCAGTTTTTTTATTTTAGCAAGTGTGCTCTTCCATTTATTGCAGACAACACAGAAGTGTGTTCCATTCAGCGAGTGTTTTTTCCTTAATTGCAAGTAGCATAGATGTGTGTGTCATTTCATTTTTCCACAAATCTATTTTCCTTATAGCATAACTTAGTTAGCTTGGTCTCTTTGCATCTAACCTTCATTTCAATACTTCCCACTTGCATAGAGATCAACAAGAGAACAAGATAGTGTGCATTGTAGATACAATGATGACCTCTCTTAATTTTTTATGAACCCTTGGTTAATAATTAAAGTTGAGACCCTTTGAAGTTGCAACATTATTGTTGAAATGTTGAAGGGCATCAACTTGTCCCTAAGGTCAAGATTCAAAATACAAACAACCTAATATATTAAAAAAAAGTCAAGAAAAGCAATCCTATAACAGGTTGAGATAAGGTTTAAATCAAAGCATAAAGACTCATAAATAGTCAAAAATAGGGTTTAGTACAAAAGAAGGATAATACAAACACTAGGAGAAATTTCTCTTATGGATTCACGAGTTTTGTTAGCTTGAAAATTGAGGCTAAGTTGTTGCTCCAGATATCTCACCTCAAAATTTGCTAGATAGTGTATGGGGGATCTAAGTGAATCCCCTAGTTCTAATGTAGTGACAAATCATTCAATCGATAAAAGAGGATGAAAAGAAAATACATGTATGTCTACATAGGTCGATGTGGTTTACATTCCCTTTTGATCTGTTGTAAACCCTGCTCCAATCTGAAGACTCTATGTCGTGCTCTTAGATCTAATTTCCTACGCACATACACCACCAAGTAAGATGTTTTTTTCCTCCATAGTAGGAAATTTAGCATGCATAAGAAACTATAACAGTGACAAAATCATATTTCGACATAAGAGAACATAAAATAGAGAATGAATTCACCATTTCCATTTAAAAATAAGAATAGTACATGGAAATATTATACCTTAGTTAACCAATAAATCTTCTTCGATCCTTTGAACTCCTCTTCCCTCGACTTCTAGGTAGACCAAGCTCATCTCACATGCAAGAGAAGAATGTTCTAGTAGAAACTCACCAGCATTACTAAGTTATCCCTCTCTTTGACTATTTTATCCTCCTTGAGAGGATCTCACTATATAGGCCTCTCCTAAATATGGAACGATGTTTCTAGACACCTAGGGACATAACAAGTTACAAAGCTTCCCCAATAATTGACCCTAAAACAAATCAGGATAAGATGGCTTGAGTTGATCTCCTCGGGAATGACCTATATTATAATTTTGATCTCCATTACTCCTAGGATGAAGGCAAGTTATGCACTCAAGTATCAAGCTATATAGTTGCAATGGATCAATGGGTGACATGGTGGCAAGCTTGTGGGGGAAAGGGGCTTTCAAAAGAGTATAGACAAGGGGAAATAGGAATGCATTTGGACCAATAACTTTATATGGTTCACTTTAGGTTCCTTTAGCTTACATAAGGTGGGAAAAAGGGCTATAATAGCCTCCTAGTCTAATTTTGACTTATTTTCTAAGTAGGGAAAGTGATTTTGATTTATATTGAGTGCATGCATGTGGAACCATAACCTAATTGAAATTGGTTGGCATCTTAGAGATTCTTTATATTGCATGCATGTTCAACAATAATAAATCATTAGATTTTATGAGTAATTCAAATTGTCTTCTTGGTTCATTATTCAATTCTCAATGGTTTTATTTTCTCTTCTTTCTTATTTTTTCAAGTAGTTAGTATGCTAATTTTTCACACTTAGATCCTGTAACTTTTCTTAAAAAAAAATAAGGACAAACCTTCTAGTAGGAATAATTTGGTGTTCAAGGTTTGAATTGAGATGAAAGTTATGTCATTGGAAAGCTCTTGATAAGAAAAACATAATGGTGGTATCAGAAATAAGTTTTAAGGTGGTTGCAAGAAGAGGAATTTCAATAATCACACTTCATTAAGGTGACTTAGGAGGAGGATCTAAATATCTTGCATCCTTAATCAAGCATTAAGAGGGCTAGGCATGTTACACAAATGTTATGAGTTTGAACACATTCTTTATGTATTACACAGTAGTGATGATACTTCGACTATTATTATCTATGTTGATTATTTGGTTATAATTGAAAATAACGTTGACCAAGTTCATTGACTGGAGTGCATTTGGTACACCTTTGAAATGACTGATATTGGTCTTCTACTTTTCTTTCTTTTTCTTTAAGTCTTTCCTTTGCACAGTGGTCTCTTTATTACTCAATCTAAATATGTATTGGACTTGTTGAAATAATTTAATATGGGAAACTATAAGCCATGTGCTACACCATTTCAATTGAGTGTTAGGATGACTAAAGAGCGTCCTTCCTTGAAATTATATGCTACCATTTAGCAGCAACTAGTCGATAGCCTTATTTATTTAACTCAAAATTAACTTAATCTTTCCTTTACTGTTAATGTGCTTTCCTAGTTTATGTACAATATGTGATAAATCGACTCAAAATCTACAAAAAAAAAAGCAAATCATTACATTAATGGTACCTCTCATTTTGATATCAAATACTGTTAAAGTTTAGATTCTTTGATTGGCTTCACTGACTTCGACTAGGTAGGCAAGAATGATGATAGAAAATCCACTTTTGGCTATGTGTTTCACTCTAGTATTAAATGTATGATTTTGTCATGCAGGGAACAACATATAGTCTCTCCATCAACTATGGAAGTAAAATATCATGGATCTACTAATGCAAGGATGGAGGAAATTTGGATTTGTCAACTCTTAAGAGAGTTTGGTTTTCCTATTAAGGCCTCAACTACTATCTATTGTGGAAATCTAAGTGTAATTTTGATTATTAACAATCTTATTGTGCATGGTTTAAGAATATTGAAATGTATGCCCATTATATTAGAAAATTGGTTCAAGATAATAATGTCACTCTTTTATATTTCCATTGGTCGAAGTCAAGTTTGTTAAGCTACATCGTATGCTTGAAATTTAAATATCTACAATTATTGTTTGGTATCTCTTGAAAATATAATTCCACCTTTGGTACTTCCATAACATTATGGTTATGGGGGGAAGGGGGTGGGTGTTGGAACCTAATGTTATGTTGGTTCCTTACATATCTAGAGATGCTAAAAACAATTAGTTGAAGGATCAACTAAAAACTAATAGTTAGTCAAGTGGTCAACTAGCTTAGCAACTAAGTCATTGATAGGTTAGTTGACTAAAGGACAATCAGTCGATCCCTTGACTAGCAGAACTATTGACTGAGTGGTTGGATGATTGATTGAATAGTTGGGTTGACTTAGGCATTCAACCAACTAATGAGAAATGGGTAACTAGAATAGTTAACTAGCTAATGAAATAATGTGGATTTCACAGAAATGATTGGAATAGATGACAAAAGTTTATAGACCAAATATTCTACAATTCAAGGAGGTTGGTTAGATTTGGACACTTTACGAGTTGAATATGCATCATGAATTATTGTTTCATTATCATGAATTATGATGTTCTAATCACATTTAATTATGATTAAGTGTTATAATGGTGTGTTTAGACACCACCCATCATCTTGTAGTATTATTTCTCTTTTTATTTTTGTTTAGACTATATTACTTGTTCTTTGTTATTGGGTTCTCCTTAATCTAAAAAAAATTCAATAATTGGGATAGAAAATTGCCCCTAATTTTCAACTTACCTAGATATTATAAATTAGGAAACATGCCAAGTAGCTTCTTTTCTTAATATCATGACCATTAGGGATGAGTAAGGGAAAGTGTTGGGACATATGACTCCTACCTATGACCATTCATTATTGATCATTTCAATTTCATTTCTTTGTGTAAAAGGGTGCCTATAAGGATGCACATTAGGTGGTTCAATTCTTGGAATGAAGGGAATACCATTGTCATGTTCCGTACATGAAGGTGGTAAACCTTGTGGTATTTCAAAGACCTATTGATGGTTAGAGATAACCAATTGGAAATCATAGTAAACCTCTAGTGGTGTGAGGTCAACTACATGTATGGCATTGAATTGTGTAATAACACCTAACTGGCCTTTATTGATTTGTAAACTACCATAGGTATTCCACTGGATAGTTCATCACAACATATATGATAAAAATTCACTGAAAATAAAAATCTATACTATGAGGGTTAATTTTTCCTTAGATTTTTGGATCTGTTAAGTAACTATATTTATTATTTATAAAATCTATAAAATGTGGAAAATAGAGAAAAAAAATTAAATGATTGATAAAACCATAGTAACACAAGATACGACTTAGGAAACCCTTTTGCGAGAAAACCCAAAAGGAAGGCGAGGTTTCTCTGCTCTCTCTTTCTCTGAATAGAAATGGAGAAAATACAAAGGAGTGAGACTTGTGGCCCATGGGATGTTATAGAACACAAACCAAATCCATTACCCTCTCTCTATCCACTTGTATCTAATCTACTCAACTATGGAACAAAATGCACAAGAATAGAATTGAACACCCTTTCCTCCTAGTGGTCGAAATGAAACACAACCCGATAGACAACTAGGGGTAAAATTTGACCCATTTAACCCTCAAAATGAGTTACAAATCAAATTTTCTAAATTGTTCTTCATCATGGTCACATGTCTATCCTATTATCCATGAGTAATGGAGTTGATGTGGGATCCTCTCGAATCATGATGGACAAAACATGAAGGTCAACGCATGCATGAGTAATGGGGTTGATGTGGGATCCTCGAATCATGATGGACAAGACATGAAGGTCAACTCATGGGTAGCATAAATTTTACATACAAAATCCATTTGAGTTGTTTCTTGTTCCATTGGAAAGCTAAGTGTATAAAAATGTTATGGGTTCCAGTGCAAGTGATAGTTTATAAACCCCAAAAAAATTCATTAAATTCCTCAAACTACCTCTTGAACGTTTTGAACCCTAATTCACCAAACTGGGGCCCATCTATGAAAATGGCTATGTGAGTTGAACCTCCCATTTTTGCGCTTTGGAAGCATCAATATGGATAAAAAATAATATAATTATCCAATCTAGATCATTGTTTCAATAACCTCTCCATATAATGAGAGGTTATGATGTCAAGAGAACCTAATGTAAGTTTTTCAAGGGTATGTTTCTACCCTTCCTACATGAATCTCATGCACAATTCTTATAAACCCATGATGACTAGTCATAGAGTGTGTATCCATTCTTCTCTTAGGGTTATATCACAAGTTTACATTTAAATGGAAAAGATGTGAGTTTTAAGATGATTCTCACTAATTTTTAGTTTCATATTTTCACATCTACCTCAACATTTCATCATGCCACCATTGGTGATCATAATTTTAAATTTTGATATGGGACATAAACAATAATGGATGTCTTATATCACTCTCTTATGGATAACAATGTAGGTTTTTCCACTCTTAATCGACATAATCACTTTGTGGTGCTTGATGTAGCTAAATAATTTTAAAGTTTCTAGTGTTGAGAAACCTAATAGGGGATGGAGAGAATGTTTGTGTTCCTTGGAAGGAGATTGCACGAAAGCTTCATTTTCCATCGTTGGGGTGGTTTCTTCCAAAGCTTATTTAGAACTATATTGAATGTGTGGATTTCCTATATGGATACCCATTGAACCTCAAATACTAATAAGACAATATTTGTGCTATCATTGCTTCCTCCACCTTTTGAGTGAAGTCTTAATGGAAGTAACTCTATCTTCTAGTTGCATGCTTTGATAGAGTTGGAGTTGTGGTTGGTTATAAGTGGTTGGGCCCTATTTTTGAGTTGGCCATGTCATGGGCTTGAACCATGGGGCCACCAAATATTTTACAAAAGTATTATTTTTGACTTATCGAATCATGACTAGTAGCTTCAAACAAGTATTTTAGATATACCTAAAACTACTATATTATCAAATCAACCTAAAATGTTCTTTTTTTAATTGTCAAAATGCTACTTGTAGGGAGTATTACTCCTAGTTGATTATTAATATAGTGGTAGAATTGGAAAATTTCTTATGGATGTAAATATATAAGAATCTTGATGGTTGACTTTAGAAGTTAGATTTTATAGGTTCCAGGAGATAAATGAGTTTCAAATGCTATAACTATCTAATATAGCTATAGGATCCAATAGAAGTAATCAATCCCAATATCTCAAGGCAATAGCTAAGGATGCTCAATCATGACCTTAGCTATACAACACAAAAACCCATGTAATAGAGAGTGATCCCCTCAAGTGTTGTTATTGTTGTATACTAGCAACAAAATGGATGAACAAATAATATAGTGTTAGTTTTAGGTATATCTTAGGGACTTTTGACATGTGAAAGAGTACATGGAAGTGATATTCCTTATACAAGTGTTATATAATGTGATGTTTCTCGAGGGGGTAACAATGGGGTTTATAAAAGTTTCCATCAATGTGATTCCACTTGTATTTGCTACATGTATTCTTCCCCAACCGTAATTTTACCCACTAAATAACAAATAACTATAATGAAAAATGCCAAAACACACCTTTATCTTGAAAAAAAGGTTCTATTAAAATATGGAAGCATGTTGGCTTAGGAAAGAGCTTTCACACCACTTTTAGTGTTCCTTAGCCCTTCAAAATTGGAACACATCCAAGTATATAGAGAACAAAGTCATAGGATAACTAGAAATAAGGTAAAATAAGATGAAATCAGTAAAAATATACTTTTGTATCTTGATAATTCAAAGAATAATACAATGTTCACTTGCCTCTTAAGGTGGGGTGGCCTTCCACTAAGTAAATCTCAAAATATACAACACGTGGAAAACATTCCATAGTCTCTTATCTCTATAAGTAGCTTTTACATAGAAAAGCCCCTAATGACTTGTGGTCACATCACTAATGTTCGATACCAACTACCTAGTGTACCTTATAACGTTGACCTTTTATATTGAATAACTATCCACTACTATATGATGAACCTTATTGAAAGATTCTTGTTGCATACAACAATTATTTAACTCTTATGTAGTCTAAAATGGGGAGTTTAGGGTAGCACTGTAATAGCCATAAGGTAGGTGAAGGTCCAATACACCAATTACAACCATAATGAAGCAATGGGAGCTAATGCAGGAGAATTACTACATATGTTTTCAAATTTTTGACAAATGTACATAGTTTTAATAGTGCAACAAGGATGGTGCAAATATAAGGTGAGGTGGAGGTGGATATAATATCCTAGTTTTGAACCATAGATTATGAATGTATATGTAATGTTGAATTACCTATAATTGAAACACAAATGAATTTGCAAATTTGTACATTTGAATATAATATAAATACAAAAAAGGTTGCAAGTGAAAAAGAAAAAGAAAAGAGGTTATAGTCTACGAGAGGTTGAATACAGGGGGCTTAGGGGACCAAGTGAACATAATATTATTTTATTACGACCCATCATATTATCCTAATACAATTAACTAGATCATATGCTATTAAATAATCCTCAATCATGAGATTGATGTTCCAAAGGAGAGATTCATGACTTCCAATGAAGGAACATAAAATTTCCTTTGCATGTAAATACAATCTAATAATTTGGGCATGCAAGTTCATTTTTATTTATTTTTGCCCTTCCTTTGGTTTTCTTGTTTGAACTTGGAATACCATAGTATTGTTATCATGAAATTTTGAGAAAATGTCATCATGAAACTATGAAAAAGGCATGATTGATTTTTTGGGTGTTTGCCAAGATATAGGAGGAAATTATTTACAGCTAAAACTTCCCTTGTTCCTAGTAATAAAGATTCCCTAGACAAGCTATGTTAGAGAACTAGAGGGATGTGGGATAGATTGAGGGACTATTTAAGAGTGGGATAATTTTATTGTTGGTTATATTTACATGCAAACTCGGAACAAGAATTTTCCCTATGGCTTCATAGCCTCAACTTGGAGGTGGCCTTTATTATAGAGAGATTCGTATGTGGAAGATCCTATGGTTGGGTGGAATGTTATTCATTTACAACTGTTTGGAAGATGATTGTCATTCATATAAGTATTTCTTAACTATTTACAAGTATGCAATGATTATTATTTTTCCTATTATGTATTTATTATTTTATGTGTTGTTCAATTTTGAATTTGTGTAACATAGTCTATGTATTTAAAATCAATAGCATCATAGGTTGAATGCATTCTTAGGGTTGAAATTAACTGTTTATACCTTTATTAGCAATAGAAAAATTGGATCAGTGAGTTATGGTTTTAGTATCCCACAACCTCAACAATAGTATAGATATGGGTATAAAGGGTACTAGGTTTGTTAAACCTGAGTTAAGTCTTGTGGAACCATCACAAAAATGCCAATTATTAAAATATCCAAGGATAAAAGGATGATTCGAAGAGAGATCATGATCACTTGGACTTTGGCTAGCAAGTGGAAGAGTCATTCAAGAAGTAAAAGGGAAGAGGGTCTACTTTTTGGTTGGATGCTCTCTTTAAGGATGTAGGATATGCCCACTTAAGAGGGAAAAGTCTTTAGATGGAAAGTTAGTGAGAGATCTTACCCTATTTTGAGGGATGAGGGTAGTCTCCCCTTTCCTCTTTAATAGGGAACATGAATAATCTTAGTAAATGGCTTTGGGAGGCCACATGTGATAGCCTCAAGAGCAATCAGGGCCTCAAGAAAAATTAGGTTTAACTTAGATAAGCATGCAAAATGATGAGGCTAGAAATGGGGGCTCATGAGTTGATCTATAGTTTGACATACCAATGAAACTAACATTTACAACCTCCATTATGAAGGGGTAAAGAATATAAGAAAATATTACTTTAGAATGAAATCATGTGAGAGGTCTCATAGAGAAAAGGTGTTCCTTTCTTTGGAGAAAAGAGATGTGACAACACCTATGATGTGAAAGTTGTATAGCAATGCCAAGATATAAAAGGAAAAAGGGAGTCGCTTGCTCAAGGGAGGGGAGGATTGACAAGAACTCTCCCATGGAGCCTCCAAAATGTTGTGATAAAATATATTCACACTACCTCTTGTGCCATGACGTTGGGTTAGAGGACCACCCTACCATAAACTACTAATAAGGAGAGGGGGTGGGATCACCACTCAATTTTAGGGAAATTTGAGAGACCCTCGAGTGAGGAAAAATAGGATTAAAGAGAGAGACAAAACCACTAGGTTTTTTAGGATTTTAAATATGGATTATGTTAACCTATGATTGTTTATATTAAGGTACTTTAGATAAAACTTTAACAAATAATTTAATATCTAAATTAATTATATATATATATTATATTTATTTATATTATATGGTATATAATTGCACATCAATTCTATGTTTTCCCACTTTATGGCGTGTGAAAAATCCACCCCCTAGCGTGATGATTAGTTTCAAAAAGTTGTTTGTGCGCATATTATTAACAAGGTGCAAAGGGTACCAAACCTAATTATTTTGGGTTAAAAGTAGACAAAAGTTTAAAAAGTTTCATTATCATATGATTTGCGTGTTTGGTTAAGTTGTTATATGAACTCCAACCGGGGGTACTTCAAAGCAAAGTAATTGCTAAACAACTTAGCGATCATGATTAGTAGATGCCTTGATTTACAAACCATAAAATCAAATCATGATAATAAATCCCATTCAGCTTTTTGGAACTTGCACTCATGAACAATTAGGAGTATAAAATTATAATTTATAACTTTAGTACCTTGGATTATACGATGGAGGATATTTTTGGCAAATTTCTAAATGTGGGTCCCTTGTACAAGGGTTAGGATTCCTTCGGGTTGCCTTGATGTCTACATTGACTTGAGATATTTCATGGTTGGGATGTACCCCTTGACACCTGCATTTTCTATTTTATTTTGTTTATTTATGTATTAATGAGTGTAGACTTTCATGTTATGCATCAATTTCCTTTTATGGAAATGTAATACTTAAATCTAACCAACAACCTAATGAATGCTATTGCTATCCAATATAATTTTTAACCTAACCTATTTAATATTTTTTCATTTATCTTTAGTTTGACAATCACCCTCATGAATGCTCTTGCTATCTAGTGAAATTTATAATCTAAGTTCTTTTCACTTTTTTTTTTCTTATTTATCATTAGTTTAAGGATCCCTTTAAAATTTTTAAAAATGTTTAATTGTACTTTTATTGGATGTGAGTGCTAGGGCCGAGGTTATTCATCAATCATCTCCATTTGGTAGAATAGTTTTTGATGTGTTGTAACTTGCCACTTGTATGGTGTACAAAGGATAAGCAAGTACTATTTTGTCTTAGGGCACTATATGTCCCCTTTTTATTGGGAATTTTTAGTTGGTTGTGTGTAAAAGTAAAATTAAGGTAGTTTAATGCTTAGTGGGATAAAATGTGTAATATGTCTACATCATTTGAAGTAATAATAAAAAATTATATAAAAATAATAAAAATGGGGATTATATTTATATATATTATATATATTTGGAAAAATATAATAAAATAATTTAGTATAAGTTATATAATTATTGTGGGGATTTATATATATAAATTTGATATAATAATACGAGAATTATTTATATATATATAATTTTTTGTTGTGGGTTAATTCTTTTTATTTAATATGCGGATTGATACTATTTAAAATTATAAATTATTAAGGAATATATGTTTATTATAATAATATTCTTATAAGGAATATATATGTTTCGATCTCAACATGTAAATGTGAAAATTAAATTTGAGTGAGTTAGATAACAACATTTTACTAACCATCAACCTATATATATTAAAACAAACCGAATATGAATATATTTTTCCAATATAAAATTATAATGAAATTACTTTTTTAAAAATAAAAGGGTTAATATAACATTTAAAAATTGAGTAATTTTTTTTGTGAGGAAAAATAAAATAAAAACTAAAAAAAATCTTTAAATGTTGTACAATAACTAAGCTGAGAGGACATCTCTCTATTAAAGTAACTGGGGCAATACTTGGTTTTTGAGTACAAATTATAGTGTGATAAAGGGATATCATCATTTAAATGATGTAAAGAAGCCAAGTCACCACTTAACTAACTAAATCAATATTTTATTGATGAGTACAAAAGTGTAGTTCGACAAAAGAACATTATTATTT
>APFE031730157.1:594030-638023 GCA_000404065.3 Pinus taeda | reverse complement strand
ATTTGTGATAAGTTAGCGAGGAGAGCAGAGAAAAAGTATAAGGCTAGTGGTGGTTATGTTTTGATCATTAAGTTGTGTTTTGAGGATTTTTTTTACACTATTATTGGCAGGACTAGTGCCCTAATATGTCCTTTTGTTTATTATGGAAACTAAACTATCAAGAAATTCTATTTTTATTGTTGGTATGGTTTCTCAAGTTGCAGACCATTACATAAATTGCTTATCATGTATATGATTTTCCAAAATAAAATTAGAAGATTAAAAAAAATAAAAAAAATCCAAAATAAAGATTTAAACAATTATACAATATTATGACACTTTGTAGTGTCACTAAAAAAACCAAATAATTTATAAAAAGGATAAAATAATTTTTTAATAATATTTGGTAATAATGAATTTAGAAATTCTCATTTTTGGATAGAATATTATTTAAAAATATATATAAATAGATTTATATTAAAATTTAACTATATATAAATATTGAAAATGAAGAATTTATTTAATAATAATAATAAAAAAACAGACATCTTTTTCCATCATAATAACAATAATTTATAAATTATTATTAAAAAACCAAAAAATTACATTTTTATCATATTTCATAATTTAAACCTTAAAAATTAACTCACATTATTTAATTCTCTATAGCTTCCAAAAATAACTTAATAATAAAATTTAAATAATATATAAAATAAAAATTCTTTAAATTGTTAATAATTAAAATTTTTTATTATAATATTATAAAAAAGATGCAATACTTTTTCTTATCAATTTAAATTTTATTAACTTTACTTAAAAAAACCAAAAAATTTAACATTTCTATCTTACTTTCATGGATTTTAACTTCCAAACTTAACTTACATCATTCAAAATTCTCTTATAACTTCCAAAAATTAACTCAAATTATTCACAATGCTCTTACTCTCGTAAATTTTGGCTTCCAGAAATTAACTCACATCATTAAATATTCAGACAACTAAAAGTTCAGACAATTACTTGGCCGGACAATTGCACAATTCAATGGATTTAATGATTATGCTTTTGATCCCATGGCTTCCATTTTGGGGGTTTGTAGATATGGACATTATGCTTTTTGGCATTTTATTATCACTAGATATATTAATGTACTCCACCTTAATTAATTATTTTTTAACATATGCTTTTTACGTTTTTAGGTTAAGGTAGGTTCCGTTGTGGCCAACGGGGTTTAAGAAAGTGAAGTGACTGGACACTTTGCTGCACTCGACCGACGAGAACACCATGACTGCCGTGAGGAGTGTTTCAAATCAACGTCCAAGAAACCGCATGAACAGGACCTCTAACTAGACCCCGTCCCCCCACACAGTTAAAGAAACAGCAAAAATTTTGTTTTTTGGGTAACACAAATCTGGTTACGTTGTATATATGTTGTGTATATATATATATATATATTTATTTACATATTTATTGTTATGATACCTCTTGTTTGGCTGGATTTGCTCATCTTTACAGCTGGGTACGGGGATTGGGTAGGCGGAGGCGGAGAGAATGTATGTATGTTTGCTCTGAGAAATTTTTATATAGACAAGACGTCATCCGTCTCCATGAGTAGTAGTATCACTGCAAATCTATGGCTATAACATTTTGCAACAGCCAGCGGGCAGGCCATTGATTACTGTACTGAAGATTTTTGTTACCAGGCTTTTAATTTCTCAGCTCGTAGCAGGCTTTTGAGTTTTCATCAGTTTTGACAAGCGATTTTAAGTTAATTTTATCATGGGAATAGATTAGAAAGTGACTAATCAAGGGGGGCATTTCTGAGCAAAATCGAGAAGGCTACTGAATTATATCATCGGCATGGTGAATTAAATTAATCAGTGGTATATACAGTGCTTGCAAAGATTGTATACACATTTTCTGGACAGAGGCAAAGATTGTGGATGTAGAAATGAAGATGGGTATGGGTATGGGTATGGGTATGGGTTCATTCTAAAATGTTGAAGTTTTTATTTTTATTTTTGTGAGAAACCCACGTCCTGGATTACTAGGATCAGGTCAATAGTATTTCTATATGAGGAATATGGCATAATGAGGTTTAATAGGCCAATATTGCTGGTAGTATAAAGCTGCCATTTGCTTACATTCATTAGATCAGACTTTATATCACAATGGTCGTTGGGGTCATTCATTAGGAGAGGGGGCCGGGCTCTCTGGGTGTTGTACCAGAGTTTCCTGTAATTATTTTGAAATTCGCCATAGAAAATTCATTCCTAAAAGTATCGATTGCATCTGCCAGTCTCGAGGACCAGCTGAAATCTACGACAGTCAGGTCTGCGAGATTTTTGTTGGGTTTTTCTAATGTGGGATCTGAATCATATGCCGGAGGCTAACAAGGAACCTCAGGTTGTGGTGCCCATGGAGGCTGATCAGGGGAATTTGTGTGTAGGAAATGGTAATTTTCGCGATGAGAACGTCTCGGGTTCGAGTTCGAGTTCGAGTGCAGCTTGTGCGTCTGAACTGGCAGAGATGGATGCAAGATCTTCGCAGGAGACTGGCAATGGCAATGGCCTGGGATCTGAAGCCCGGGTTCAAACTGGTAAGCTCTTCGGCTTCTCATTCAGTAACATTACAAAAGGCAATTGCGCGGAGTTGAGTAAAGGGGTTAGCAATGGAGGAGGATCAGGTTGTGGTACGAACAGTGTGACACGCCAGTTTTTCCCAGTTGGTCAGGAGTTCGATTCTCAGGTGATGATCCCGGGGCGACCTCAGCTCCCCAGGGCTCATTGGGTGGGGCTTACATTTCGTCAAGCGGAGTCATTCAGATCACCAACGCCGAAGGAGAGTGCGCAGCCCATCAAGAAGAGCAGGCGCGGCCCACGCTCTAGGAGTTCACAGTATCGTGGTGTTACATTCTACAGGCGCACTGGAAGATGGGAATCTCACATATGGTCAGTAACTCATGAAAAACCTATTGGTTGGTCACACTGTTACCGAGAATTGGTTTTGTAAAAAATTGCAGTACGTTGGTAGTGGTGTTAGAATATTTGCAGTGTGTGTGGGATGTTATAGGTCCAAATTTTATGCATTACTGTCAACTGAATGCCATTCATTAATAAGATGCATTTTGCCTGACAGGGATTGTGGGAAACAGGTCTATCTTGGTGAGTCAATGATTTTTTTTATTTTTATTTTTTTAGCATTTTTACTTAATGCCTAATGCCTGCCTAGCCTCCACTGAAATTTACTTAGCTTCTGACCAACACTTTTGTAGAACAAAGTAGGGCTTCTTTTATAGCTTCAATGGCTATTCCCTATTCCCTTCTCTGACTCCTGCAATGTTGAAATCATTTATCAAATGTCAGCATTCTAAAATTGCATTCTCTTCATTTACCTGCAGGTGGATTTGACACTGCCCATGCAGCTGCAAGGTAGAATTTTCACATGATTGTGTTTTAAGCTTTTTAAAGTTATACAGTAAAAGCTGCTGACTTTTACACTTTCCACTGCAAATAATGTGTTGCAGGATCTATGCGTATGAATATAATTTTTTTTTTTTTGCCATTTGTTGCAGGGCATATGATAGGGCAGCTATCAAATTCAGAGGTGTAGATGCCGATATTAACTTTAACATTGATGATTATGAAGAGGATGTGAAGCAGGTAAAGCAAGAATTGTCATTGCTCAGGTATTATTTTCTGATGGGGTTGATTACTTTTTCATTTAACAGATATATTTAATGTGACATACAGATGAATAAACTCACAAAGGAAGAATTTGTTCATGTCCTTCGTCGTCAAAGTACTGGATTTCCCAGAGGAAGTTCTAAGTTTAGAGGTGTGACCTTGCACAAGTGTGGCAGGTGGGAAGCCAGAATGGGACAATTTCTTGGAAAAAAGTAAATGAATCTCTTCCTTTATGCAAAAATTTCATTGATTTCTGTTTCAAACTCGTTGGATTTAAAGTTATGGGCTGAGATATTTAAACCAAGCGATGCTTCATGTTGCCATATATTGAATTTTTTTAAGAAAAACATGATGTTGTTTATAGAGTATATTGTTGATTTGTCAACGAAATAAATTTATTTTATATTAATAATAATTTAGAATTTGAAATAAATAATCTGAAAGATAATTATATTTTACAAAAATTATTATTATTATATTTTAATTTTCATTATATATAAAAATTAATCATAGATAGTGTAGATTTTTGTTGAGCCACTGTATAAGCAAGTCCGCACTGTAGTGTGGACTAATTTCAGTTTGGAACAAATTGCTAACTTTGATAGAATTTTTCATTTCGTACAAAGTATTTGGTATCGTTTCCCTAATAAGGTTTTTGTTGGGATATCATACCAGGTATGTGTACTTGGGTTTATTTGACAACGAAGTGGAAGCTGCAAGGTATGTATGCTCTAATTGCAGAAGAATTTAAAATATTTAAATGGAGAAAGCTGATCATGATAAGAAACAATTTGTGATATGTTGTTCATTATAAGTTTCTGAAATTTCCATATCTGTGATAAGTTGTTTATTATAGGGTTTGAAATAATTGGAATGTTCCAGGGCGTATGACAAGGCTGCAATTAGATGCAATGGGAGGGAGGCAGTTACCAACTTTAGCCCTGAGCTATATGAAAGTGAATTAGCCCTTACAGAGGAGAAAGGTGGATTATGGATCTTACATAAAATTATTAATCAGAAGAAATGAGTTTCACGTTAATTAAATTTTAGAGATTGGAAAATCTATTTTATGTTGTAAAATTACTACAGTGTATTGTTTTCTGAGATTGATAATTGTACAAACAGGTCAAGATCCAGATCTGGATCTTAGTCTTGGTAATTCAACTCCAAAAGAAGGCTCTTTGGTTTCAAAGGACAATACCGATGGTTCAATGAGACCGGAGTCTGATTTAAGCACTTTGTCTGAAGCTAATTGGAAGACATTGACTCAGCCTACGGTAATCAGCATTGGAAAACTTTCATCCTAGAATGCTAAATATTTTATGGTTAATGCAATGAGTATTAGAATACTTTATTGGGCATATAACCAGTGTTTCAAGTGGTCAGCCTATCTGTATCATAGATAGTGTAGTTCGCTCTTACAAATTCCATAAAGTGGGCCACAAAAATCACAGTTTATGTTTATTAATAATAATCTAACATACCTTCTGCCATACTGAGGCAAACATTTTTTTTCCTTCCAAAATCTAAACTTTCAACGTTTAAAAAAAAACAATTTTTTCTTGCCAAGAACTAAACTTTAACATTTTCAAAAATAAAATGTCATTCAGACTATGTCAAGAGCAAGTTCTTTCAAATTCAAATAGGCACTTGGAAGCCCTAGTGTGCTCAAACAAACCGCATTTTCAAAAAATAAAATGTCATTCAGATTTATGTCAAGAGCAAGTTCTTTCAAATTCGAATAGGCACTTGGAAGCTCTAGTGTACTCAGACAAACTGAATTTCATTGAGTTTAGATTTTATAGAGCCACAGATGACTATTGCATCTAGTATTGGGTCAAATATCACAAGTGCAGGCAAGGTGGAAGAAATTTTTTCCTTATAACCCAAGCAATGAGGTAGATTATGAGAGGTATAACCAGGAAAATCCAAGTAACACAGATATAAACTTGTGGATATTTTGAATGAGCTTATGCCTTTCTGATCTTGGCCAATATATTTTACTTAGAACCAACACGAATGGTTGAATTGAACAAAGAATTATGGATCATACTTACCTTCCTCTCTAATCATATTATATTAAATTATTTTTAAAAGACATTTTCTGATTTAGTGAGTGTAACTATTATCTTATTTGGTCCACAAAGATGGGTGGAGCCTTCACTAAAACTGTTCGGACACCAATCCTTATACCATCCTTATACCATGCTGACAGTAACAACATCCAGAAACAACACTACTACTAACATTATCTCATCCAAACTATTGTATATATATATTCTGGACTTTGGAGTTAAATTTTTTTATCTATCTAAATATCATTCATTATCGTTATTTTCTTAATTGCAAGCACTGTATCAAGTATTTCATGGGACGGGTGTATGAGGCATAGTTTAGAAAGGAGCTGATGATGTGTTATGTTGTGTTGGTTTCAGGTTCCAAACCTAATGGATGGATTAAATCAAAGCGCCCAAAGCTTGTCATGTGAAGTACCCTCTTTGCAAAGGTATCAACAACCAGCAGGGTCATGTGAAGTACCCTCTTTGCAAAGGTTTCAACAACCACCAGGATGGGTTTGGCAACTGCCTACAAATAGGCCAGCTCCTCCCTCTCCCATGATTGAAAGTGCAGCATCATCAGGATTCTCACCCCAAATATTTTCTTCAACAACTAGTCCTTCTTCAGAATGGCTGCAGAAAAGGGGGTTTCATTTCTTGTTCCAGCCTGCATTAATGCAGACCAAGAATATTTTGCATTCAACCACTGCACCAGCTTTGATTAACACTTATGGGAAAAAACCCAGTGACCACTCATTGAACTTGTCTCTAGGTTGATCATCAAATAACAAGTTGGAAGCCTCGTCTAGCATAATCTTTTGAGATGGCCTCGGCAAGCAGATTCCTAGTTAGACGCGGCTAACATTTTTGTCATGACCCGCGCTGGATTGCCATTGTGGCAATGCTATAATTCTACTGTCATTTTCATGTAACGTTTCAATGCAAGAGTGGCGTATCCCTTGACGAAGATTATTCAATTTCAATCTTTCGTACTGTTATAAATCATTGCAACAACCGCTATTATCAAGGTAAAAAGCTCAATCCAGGTTTGTGACTGCTGCTGCCAGTTTATATTTCAATTAACAACGCTATTTTAATCACTGGACTAATTTCTTAAAATGACCACTATTTTAATTAGTTTTCATGATTAATAAACATCCAAAACGAAGAAAGGAAGGTTTGGAATTTCAGGCTTTGATTAATTAACTATAACACTAATATTTTGATCTCAATTTGAGATTATTATAATCGTTTAAAAGAAATAATATTGACATGAAGCACCACTATCATATGTTAACTGGAACCTACATTCTGGTTTCAGTATTCACAGTATTGTTACATCTAAGAGATTTGTCTTAGTTTAAAATGCTTTTGGCCTCCCCGCCAAAACGAGGCCATAAATATTGTGGCTTATACAATATCAGAGATTAAGCTGAAGCAAAAGCTCGCTTGCTAAAATGAGTTGGATTGTTTAGGATAAATGTTATCTGGGATGTTTTTCATAAATTTTAACCTAAAATAAATATATTTTAATTTTTTTCCTTAAATTTATTTATAAATAGATTTTTAATTTTTTTATTGTATAAATAATATAAAATAATATATTGAACACTAACAATGGAGAATATTTTGTTTTATGATATATATGGTATAATAATTATAATAATAATAATGATGATGTAATTTGAGTAGTTGAGATTAATGTTCACTAAATAAATATTGTTATAATAAATTAGTTTGTATATGGGCTGAAGTATAGCTAGTTACACGGTGTTCTATTAAGACTTAGTTTGCATATGGGGTGTAGTATAGCTAGTAACATGGTGTTATGTTAAGATAGTTTGCATATGGGGTGTGGAATAGATAGTAACACAGTCCTATGTTAAGAGAGTCCGTGGTGTAAATGTCACTTGTTTGAAATTTCTTAGGCAAAATTTTGGCCATAGTAAGGCTTGGTTGACTAGGTGTGATCCCTTATTGATTTTGACCACTTAGATGTTTTTGGGTAGTGGCTACTCAAGTTACAAATTAGACATTCTAATCATATGAGAACTCACATAATCTAGCAAACAAGAAAAATAAGTTAAAAATTAATTCATTTAAAAATATGGTTACTTGGTCAATTTATTTAGAAATATAATTATTTCAAAAATTATACATTTAATGATGCTTTTTGATACATAGGGTGTTTTAAATTTAAAATGTCATATTTTTCAAGTAGACAATTCATCTATTGAGCATAAAAATATTTAAAGTATATTAGAAAGGAGCTTGATAGAAATTTTATAAAGTGACAATTAAATTGAGTAAACCAATTGTTTACCAAGCTATTCTAATTGAGATTCTTTACATGCAATTGGGGAAACAGTTTTTTCACCAAACTATTCGAGCTAATTTTTTTTACAAAACATTATAAAAATTTAATATTATTTATACAAATAATTAAACTATGATAATATTTTATCATGTAAATCAATTAAAATAATAAATAAATATGACATACTAATAATTAAAAATAGTCAAATTTTATTAATACGATGGTTTTTGAAAAGCTTCTTTTGGTGATGTTACTAAAAAACTAATAATAATAATAAACCATTGAGTAGAAAATAACTTTTATATTAAGAAGAAGAATGATGTACCACTTAAGATAAATACAATGCATAGAGATGTATCCAGGATTGATTCCAAGATGAAGTAGATAAGTAATGCAATTCTTTTCTAAGTGCTATGGTACAATATTTGATGGGTCCAAATTCATTTATCTTTAAGGAAAGAGAGGTCTTGTTGTGAAGCAAAAGGTCTTATTGTAAAGCTTACTTGAGAGCATTGAATTGAATTGAATAGTAGTGAACAAAATAAAATTATATATTAATTGAGTTAATAAAAGATGGGGCTCTAAAATGTTGGTCTCTTTCCATTGTTCCATGATATTTTCAGTTTATAACCTTGTTAGTGGTATTTTTTTGAAGCATATCTACAAAGAATTAAATTAAAAAGCTAATTAATTATAAACAAAGGCTTTTTTAGCATGAATTAAAAAACTAGCATGCGAAAAATGCCATGGATTTCCATTTTTTTCTCTAAATTTTTAAGTATGTTATTTTGTGGGGTATTGAACTTAATTTTCTCTACAACATAGTATAGAGTAGATGTGTAGGTGTAATGTAAGTATGTAAACAATTCTAAATGTATGCTTAATTAAAAATTTAAAAAGTTAAAAGTAATGAGTGAAAACAGTTAAATGTTGGCTCAATTAATTATAAGAAGTTAAAGTAATAAAATAATAAAATTCTATTTGTGATATTTTGATTTTGTTATTAACTTGTTAATAGGCTTTGTTATAATACCATGGGCCAATACCATTGTTATCAATAGTGCATGCCCAAAAACCATAACTTATTTCACAACCAAAATATTTTATAACAATATGAAAAAATTCTTAACCATGGATATTCACCCAATGGATATTTACCCCACTTTAACGTGGATATTATTAACTTGTAAATATTAAGCTTTGTTACAATACCACATGTCCAAAAAAACATAACTTATTTCACAATCAAATAACCATGGATATTCATTCCCACTTTACCATGAATATTATTAGCTTGTAAATAGGCTTTGTTACAATACCATGGGCTAATACCATGGCTTATCAATACCACATGCAAAAAAAATAACTTATTTTATAGTCAATATTTTATAACAATATGACAAGATTCTTAATCATGGATATTCACCCGCACTTTGCCATTGATATTATGAACTTGTGAATATGCTTTATTACAATAGCATGGGCTAATACCATGGCTTAACAATACCACATACCAAAAAATCAAAAGTTATTTCATAATCAAAATATTTTATAATAATATGACAAGATTATTAGCCATGGATATTCACCCTCACTTTACCATGGATATTATTACCTTGTAAATAGGCTTTGTTACAATACCACGGGCAAATACCATGGCTTATCAATACCACATGCCCAAAAGCCATAACTTCACAATAAAAATATTTTATTTCAATTTTCAAATTGAAGCTAAAAGAAAAAATGTTATAATTAGTTTTGAGATCTATCTAAACCCTTTGTCCTCACAACTACTAAAAATATTCCCATAGAAATTAAATGTAGGTTGTAATAAAATAAAAAATGAGAATATTTTTATATTTAAAGATGTGAAATTTATTTAATGCAAATAGTATTAGTAAGAACCAACATATATCCCTCTTAAGAGGGGAGAGAGAGGGGGGGGGAAGGGAGAGCCAGAGATGGAGGGAGATAGTGACAAAGTTGGAGAGCGGAGAGAGGGGGGGAGGGAGAGCCAGAAGTAGAGAGGGAGAGAGAGAGAGAGATGGAGTTTGAGGGGGAGAGAGGGAGGAAAGAATAAAGATGAGAGATAGAAATGGAGAGAGAGGGAGAGTAAGGGAGAGAGGAGAGGAGGTAAGAGAGAGACGAGGAGGGGACATATATAGGTATATAAAGGCAAGATAGAGAGGGGGGGCACAAAGATGGAGGGGAGAGAGAGAAGGGGAGAGGGAGGGAGATAGTTTTAGAGTTGGAGGGAAGAGCAAGCAAGAGAGAGTGGTGGGGGGAAGAGACAGAGAGAGGTGGAAGAGATAGGACTCAAGAGAGAGATGGAGTTGGAGAGGGGAAGAGAGGGAAGGAAGAAGAAAGACATAGAGGGAGAAAGGTAGAGAGAGAGGGAGTGACAAAGGAGTGATGGAGAGAGGAGAGCAGGGGGGAGAGAGAGGGAAGGAGAGAAGGGGAAGAGAGAGAGAGAGGAGGGGAAGAGGGAGAGATAATATGGAGAGATGAGATAGAGAGAGGGAATAAGAAAGTGACACATAGATACAAATATAGATACTATATAATATTATATAACCAGCCTAGATCCATCTTAACCCAGATCTATCAAGCATCAAGGGATCAAATCTCTCGAGGTGCAAACCTTTCCTCAATTTTTCACTCAAAAAAGAGGTTTTCACCTCGAGAGATTGGATCCCTGGGGCCTTTGATAGATCTTGTTTAAGATGGATCTGGCTGTTCTAAATAATTTACTATAAATAAGTTTGATGTTATGTTAATTTTGATTGATTATTATATTATAATGTTTAATTGATTAAAATAAAGAATTAATGTATAAAGTAATTAAAAAATATAATGATGATGTTTATTATTAGCTATATATTGATTAAATATTATTAAATAAAATAGAATAAATAAATTACATTAAAATTATTAATTAATAAAATAAATTAAAATTAAAGAGAGTAATTTGATGATGGAACAATCCAATAACCAAATGGGAGATAAAGATTTAAATTTTTCAAAATTAATAAATAATTATTAAAAACAATTTTGAATATAAATCAATAAATTTTATATAGGATATGAGTTTAAAAAAATAATAGGGAATATTAAAATCAGTCATAAATTTTATTAATAAATTTAAAAATAATTTAAAATATACTATTTATTTTTATAAAATATTAAATATATTTTATTTTTATATGATAAAACTGTTTTAAAAATATATTTTTATTTATTTTTCATAAAATAAAACATAATAAAACATTCACAAATCATCTTATAAATGATATTTAAATATTTATAAAATTATGGAAAATACTCTAAAATAAATAGTGTATTTTTTTAAAGCAAATATTTCCTTAATTATTTGTACTTTCCATTTCAAAAATAAATAAAGGTAATAATGCCATTGACTAATTTTTTTAATTCTGTATTAAAATGTGGGTTACATAATCTATATTCTAGGGAGACTAAATATTCATAATAGAATTAGTTGTTGATTACTCTCAAAATTTTATGAGAAAAAAGAGTTTATCTTTTGTCTAATACTAAGATACTAAGAGGGTTGAAGATAAAAAATATTTTTCCCTTTTCACATTCACAAATCACTCTTCATATAAATGTGTTAAGTATTAGATAATTAAATATTTTTTATAATATATGAAAAAAAACACTTTAAAATATATGTGTTAAGTATTAGATATATTAAATATATTTTAAACATATATGAAGAAAACACTATAAAATAAATATTGGATTTTTTTTTCAAAGCAAATATTTTCTTAATTATTTGTATGTTCCATTTCAAAGATAAATAAAGGAAGTAATGCCATTGACTAATTTTTTTAATTCTGTATTACAATGCGGGTTACAGAATCTATTCTAGGGAGACTAAATATTCATATTAGAATTAGTTATTGATTACTCTTACAATTTTATGGGAAAAAAGAGTTTATCTTTTGTGTAATACTATGAGGGTTGCCTATTGTATTTTAATTTTCAAAAATATTTATTATACTATCAACCTTCTTAACCTATTAAGACAACAAAACTATAGATTAACCTATTAAAACAACAAAATTATAGTAATCTAGACACTTTTCTCACTTCTTTTCAAATATATATTAGTTTCTTATCATAATAAACCATTATAAATATAAATAATAATATTCACTCTTTAATTAAACCACCATTATTAAATATATCAAACATAGAAAAGAAATTATACGGAAAAAACAAAAGAATTTTCCCATGAGTAAGTAACCATAAGATAAATCACATAATTGTTGGACATATCAAACATATTTTAATAGCATTATTTATTTTAATAGCATTATTGGAATATATATGAAAAGATAAAGCACATAATTATTGGATTTATCAAACATATTTTAATAACATTATTGGAAAAAAAAGAAATGTGAAAAGCACAAAAATTTTCCATTTGTACGTTTCCAAAAGATAAATCACTGGATACTCAGTGTAAATAGAACTGGCAGAGAGACAGAGAGTCAAATTAGAACTGCTGAAGAGATTGACATATTGACCTTAAAAGGGTATGCAAACGCCATGGACTAGTATTTTCACTTTTGTCTCACAATGTGGTTAGTATTTTCACTTTTGTCTCACAACGTGGTTACATTTCATGGAGTCCAAATATCTAGCATAAGGTCTCATCCTATCTCAGAGCAGAGCAGGCAACATGGATTCTGTAGACAAAGCAAAATCTGTCCGTATAGACATGAGATAATTATAGAGATGTGAGTCATGAGAAGTCAGTCATATGGATATTATTCATCAACTGTCGGCATCCATTCTCCTGCCAAGTATCCGACTCAAGTTTCAAGTTTCAGCACCTGCAGCCAATCCCATCTCTTACGTGGAAGACTATGATAGCTACTAGAACCCATGTGACCTTCTCAAATATACTAGGTAACAACGGTGTTGCCTAACGAGGTGATATTTTGGTAAGATGATAATGATTCGAAAAGTTGATAAAGTATGATTCATACTGTGGATTCTCTGGTAACTAAGTCAGAAAAGATGATAATTTTTATATTGCTATTGGATATTTTTTATTTTTTTTAATTTTGATTTAGAAGTGTTCCAATTTAGATTATTAAAAATTAGAAAGCTACAATTGAATTTAACACTTTTAAAAATAATAAAATTATTCGAATTTTATAATTTGCCAGACATAATCTAGATCTCTAAAAATGTCTGACATCCCAAATTTTCAAAACGAAATTGTGGCTACTCAGACTACTATGCTAATAACAATAACAACCCCGGCAGGGAAAAAGGGACCCCAAAAATCTATATTTTCGAAGCGAAATTGTGGCGGCTTCGACTACTATGCTAATAACAACAACAACCCAAGCGAAATTGTGGCGACTTAGACTACTATGCTAATAATAATAACAACAACCACCTAAGGCAGGGAAAAAGGGATCTCTGATGAAAAATAAAAGTGATCTGACAGTAAAGAAAGAACCCCATAGGGGAAGGGGATATAAAGGTCGGTGGGACAACATTCGTTTGGATCTTTCTTCATATTTGGAGCATAGATAGTTGTGTCTGCTCACACACAAATCGATGTAAGTGTAGGTTAAAAACGATGTGAGGTGAATCAGCCTCCAACAATAGCAATGCCAAGAACCTTAACTCTTGGTCTTAAATATTTGCCAAAATTGTAACTACTGTTAAAGAGAGAAAAAGAAGTGCACGGAAGTAACAGAGGACTGCAAATCTAACGCTGCCCACATGACTCTTATCCCCATGGAAAAAGAAAAAAGGTCGCCATCTCTTTTGCTGGCACAATTGTAGATAGTAACTGCAGTCGTAGATAATAATGATAGAGAACGACATGGCTTATCTACACTTCTCAGTCAGACAGAGAAGCGGGTTAGGGATTAAAAGTCGAGAATGAGATATCATTGAAAAAGCTGATCTGACCTGATGGTATCTATGTCCCGAGGTCAGTCAATCTCGAAATTATCGCTATATTCTTATATGTAGAATATAAATGTAGAAATAGCAAATTAGTGCTTGTACCCTCTTCACTCAAAGCAGACCATATATAGGCCACTGCTATTATTGGTAGGTCTGGCCAACGCATGAATTAATGCCTGACCGACGGTGTGATGGCCCTGGGGCAACTCCTCTACCCTCCCCTCCCCCCCCTTACTATTTATATTTGCAAAAACCATGCACGTGAAATGGGTGTTTTATTTTGCCGTTATTACCGTTTATGGCAACATGCCTCGTTGGGCCTACGGGTTTAAGAGGATAATTAGTTTCAGTTAATCAAATGAAAGCCCGCATATGGCAGCATTCCTGAAAACATCCGTTGTGGTTAATTCTCTGCCTCTTATTTTGCTTGAATGAGACAAGTACACCGAGCTTTCATGAAATGCAGTCACCTTTACTTTTTCTTTCCTGTTCAAGGACACCCCAACCTAACGCTCCCCCAAACATATAATACCATAAATGACCAGGGTGGTACCATGTCAGTTTTGTCTTCCAAATATGAAGCGTCCAGCAGATTTACTTAGATATAGCCTTTCCTGGCCATGCTTGTACACAAAGTAAAAGTGACTTACACTGATGCCATTATCTGTAAGGTTCAAAATTGGCCACCACGATACCCTCGCCTACCTACTTCTACGTCTCCGTATAATTGACTTCCACCATACTGTATTCTCCTCCTTTATATCTACTTAACTCCGGCAAATAACTACAGGGAACAAAATTATCTCTCATATGTATTGAGTTGGTAGGGTATATATATATTTTTTTTAGAATTTGTTAGGTATTTGTTGTAACTATTAATTATAAATTTGAAGTGTGTGAACTCTCTATAATTTGAATATTATATATTTAAAAATACATTTTTTTATTATCATATGTTTGAGTTGTGAACTCTTTACATTTTGAGTGTACTAGAGTTTTTTAAGGTACTTAATATATATGTATTCACAAACACTAAATTTTTTGTGCTAGGAATTGACAATTTCTATGGCTTTGTACTAGTGACACCTAATAGAGGGATTTTGAACTTAAAACTTCCTCTTAGGTACATCCTTGCCAAACCTAATTGGGGATTTGAACTTTGAATTTTCTGCAGCTTAGGTACTCACAGGAAATGTGAACTACCTAATTGGGGAATTTGAACTTTGAATCTTCTGTAGCATAGCATAGGTACTCAGTGGAAATTTGAACTTTGTGAATGTACTAGCAAGAACTAACTCGGGGATTTGAACTTGGAACCTCCTTGAGCATAATGGCTAGAATTAATCAAGGGATTTGAACTTGGAGTCTCCTTGTGTATGCATACTCTCACACTTGATTGGGGGATTTGAACTTCAAACCTCGGGATTTGAACTTTAGACCTCTTTACACAGGTACTTGCCAGACTTAATTGAGAGACTTGTACTTTCGAGACCTAAGATTTGAACTTCTACCTCATAGTGTGTAAGTATATACCTTATATACCTAATAAGGGGATTGTATATACCTAATCAAGCAATTTAAACTTCAAACCTCCTAGCTTATACATAGGTACCTTATATACCTTATATACCGAATAAAGGGTTTTAAACTTCAAACTGTATGTACCTAATCAAGCAATTTTAACTTCAAAACTCTTAGCTCATACATAGGTATGGGACTTGAACTCCTAACCTCCTCAATCATACTTGCTAACTTCTAACCTCACTCGCAAGACCTAATTGATGGATTTGAACTTCGAACCTCCTTGTGCATAAGTACTAGTGAAACCTTGAGATTTGAACTCCGAACCTCTTTGCACATACATAGTTGCGATACCTAATTAAGGGATTTGAACTTTTGAACCACTAGTAAAAACTTTAAACTTAGAACCCCTCATACATAACTAGTCATTTTCACAGCCATTACTAATTGAACTGCCGAAAAATTAAAAAAAATAATTTAATAAAAAAATGCTTTTTCAAATTTCAGCCAAAAGTTCCCAAACTTATGATAATTAAACAAGGCCCAAAAATAAAACCTGGCTTCGCTGCTTTCTTGTTACAGGGGACTAAGAAAAGTGGTTATCATTCCATGTTTTGCCCGTGTTTGTGTTCGTACTGTTTTATCTTTATGATTGTTTCTTTGACAGCTTGCATCTATTAATGTCAAAGTTCACATTCATGAATGAATGGTTAAATCAATTCCATATCTCAGTGTGGGATTTGGATACCCAGCCAATCCGCGTTACCCAATCAATGCTCATCGCTGGCTTCAGCGTCCTTTTCCTTTTCTATACTTTTCCTCGTATCACAGACTATCTCTCTCACAATTTAACATCAATCACAGCGCTTGAAAGCCTCCAACAATTTTGTAACTTCAGTTTTGACATTTTCCCATCTGTGTTTTTTTCTTGCAGAGGATTTTGAGTTAAGAGCAATATTCACATGTGGGTCCTTTATGTCGGACCGCTTTTTAATTTATCTCCGTCGTATTCTGCCATTGGAAACCGGTTTCCTTTGAAACAACGCATATGCAATTATTACATATGCTGTCTTGAATAAGTGCTGCACAGTAACAAGCATTGTGGATGGGTGGCTTACCATTCAAATTATGTTATCACAGAATTAGCAGAACAAAAAGTGTGGATGGCTGGCTTGCCACAACTCACAGAATTGTCCAATCCCCAATCCCCTTTCAGCAGGTTAAATAAGACAACCAAAATGCCAAGACAAAACTTGTAGACCACCCTACTCATTATGAGATGGGCTGAAAATAGTTGAAGGGTAAGTACTATACTTTTTCATACAAACGCTCATTTTGAGAAAGTACGACCATTTCGCCATTCCATAGTCAAAAGTAATATTAATTAATGAGAGACCACTCGGAATTCTACAATGCTCATCTCCTCTTTACCCACCTTTTTGTTGTGGATAAGCTATGGTTATGAAACCACCTTTTTGTGGTGGATCGTTAGGATTACGCCATGGTTATGAACTCACCTTTTTGTTGTAGATCAGGCATATCAAACTATGGTTATGACCACACCTTTTTGTTGTGAATCTTACATATTAAACTATGGTTATGAATTCACTTTTTTGTTGTGAATATGGCATATTAAACTATGGTTATGAACTCACTTTTTTGCTGTGAATCTTACATGTTAAACTTTTGCTGTGAATCTTACATATTAAACTATGGTTATGAACTCACCTTTTTGTTGTGAATCTGGCCTATTAAACTATGGTTATGAACTCACCAATTTTGTTGTGAATCTTACATATTAAACTATGGACATGAACTTACCTTTTTGTTGTGAATCTGGTTTATCAACGTGGATCTCAATGAGTGGAGAAGGATAATTATTTGGTTAAACATGGCATTTTGGCTTTATAGTTATCATAGAAGGGCATTGCTATCAAGTAGTAGATGGATTATTTAGTTAAACATTGCATGGTCACTTTTCTTTACTACAATGAAGAAAAGTGAATTTGTAAGGGGATTGTAATAACATTGCATGGCCATTCAATTTGTAAGTTTTCGAAAAAGATTCTTAATCAAATTATATAACATTAAGTTATTTAAACATGGGATAATATTGAAATATATTTTATTTAAAAAAATTATATTGGTGAAGTGTTTGGAGTATTTGTTTTTTACTTAAATTTATTTTTGCAAAAATTTAATTGAATTTAAAAACAAGATTGACTGATTATCATTATATATGTTAGTTTAATTATTTAAAGATGTAAAGTATTATATATGTCAGGTTGTATTATTAAAGTATGTAAAGTGGACATTTGTTGGATGTGTCTTAATTTTAAATTTAATGGTCTTTTTACACTTACAATACTTATATTTGAGTAAACTTATTCTAATCACTAGTAACTAAATGTAAATAAATATTTATTTTATACAATCATTGTGTAAATAAATATTTATTTTATACAATCAGTGGGTAAATATTTATTTATTATATAACTATTGCAATGGGCTATACTATTTATGTATAAACTCTCAAAAACCATGTGAGTCTAGGCTTCCCCACCCTCATGAGGGTGGGGTGGATATGGAGGAGATTTTTATAAAAAAACTTAATATGAAATAATTTTCAACCATGTGAGTCTAGGCATCCCCACCTCAACCCCACCCTCATGAGGGTGGGGTGGATGTGGAGGAGATTTTTATAGAAAACTTAATATGAAATAATTTTTAAGTAGGAAATGAAATTAATCTTATGGAAATCATGATAAATACAACAATATACATAGGCATGTAGCCATTACAACAATATTTCTCATCATCATGTCACTCACAAAGAATTGAACCTAGGTGGGAGATATAACAATTATTCTACCCATCCAGCGGAGATAAGCCCAATTGACATAAGTTGCACACACACACACACACACACACACACACACACACACACACACACACACAAACTAGAAATTTTGTATTAATAAAGTTCACGCCTAGGGCACAACATTACAACTAGAAATTTTGTATTAATAAAGTTCACGCCCAGGGCACAACATTACAATAGATTTACAAAAAATTGGTTGAAGTGTCTATCCTCCACCCACTATTCATGCTAATGGGAGAATTGGCATAAAAACAAGAACAAAAAACTACAATATACATATGGTTTGTATACACTTCACAGAAGAACCTTAAAATTATGCGTACCAAAACTTCCATATAAACATAAATTTTAAGTAGAGGACTCTTGTTCCCCCTCGGAGAGAACTTGCATCATAGTTGTAACTAATACATTTTAGTCTAGAAGAAGAAACTTAGTTGCATTAATAGAGTTGTTGGTAGAAACACATGTGTGTTTTCCCTCAGTAGTAGCAAATTGCATTTCTTCAGTTTGTAGTGACATGCTACTGAGTCTTCCACTTCTTAGAGCTTTGTATTTGTTCAATTAGGATGTCCTTAATGGTGGAGAGTGCAATAGCTAATTGATTGTATTTGAGCTGCAATCGCAATAAATCTTCCTAAGGCTCCTAAATACTTTGCACCTTGGGAGGGGGAAATGAATCCTTAACATATTAAGAGCAAAGGATTTCCTCCTTGAAATCTAATAATATATAAGCTTCCAATGAAGTAGCCCTTGCCAACTTAATAATACTATAGATAAAATGTTGAAAATAATTTGACTTATCTAGAATGTGCCATGAGAAAATGATAATTTCATTTCCAAGCTTGCTTGTCCCAAAAAGCATGTGAACAATGTCACAACCCCTATCAAATTCATGAAACAACAACCTAGTGAGACCCAAAATGGCTAGTAAGTATTTGCATGGGGTTATGATAGATGCCTCCACTAGAAGTAGGATGATGGGAGATAAATCCTAAGAAAATTAATTTACTTGAAGTGATAAGAATAGAAACACGAAGGCTCTTACTAGACACTCTGATGTGATGGAGTTTTATAGCTTCAATCAATCTTCATAATTTTTATTATCCCACCCAAAATTAATAAATATAAATTGTACCTCAAGTCAGCCTCATAAGAAGAAAATCTGAATTTTAGAAACATTAATTTTGTTTCCAAAATGTAAAGTTGACTCCTCTGTTTGTCAAGTCAGCCCCATTGAAGGGACACATCTGTTTCAGCTCTTGAAATGCCTATAAACAGTTAATTTGTCCTCCTCAATAGGGCATGAATTTAGATCAATAATGAGACAAAATTTAGTCCAATATGTGGCAAAACTTTGGGCTAATCTAGACTTAATCTAAGGTTGGAAAGAAGGATGAATCTTAGGCCTAATCTAGGTTTGATTCTAGTTATTCTT
Organism: Pinus taeda; assembly: GCA_000404065.3. Lineage (NCBI taxonomy): Eukaryota > Viridiplantae > Streptophyta > Pinopsida > Pinales > Pinaceae > Pinus > Pinus taeda. The sequence continues at coordinate 618,195 of APFE031730157.1, read as the reverse complement.
GTTCCTTATTTTGATTGGAAAGAATAGATTTATTCCTTGTTGAATAAACACATTTCTCTAAGGAAAAGGTTGTTGGGTTTTCCAAGGGTAAATTTTGTGTCCTTTTGTTTTGGTGTCTCTTCTTGATTATTGTTTATTGTTGAAGATTTTGTATCTATAATTTCTTAATAATGAATATGTAATAAATTAATGAATAAAACCATTGGAAGAAGTTATCAATTTAGGAATCTGGCAAATCAAGTTGGCATGAGAGCTTAGGTAAAGAGCAGGCTTACCAAGTCTTGAAGAAAAATGAGATTCTTAAGTAAAATCCTCAGTCAACTAAGGAAGTTTTCCCCAGAAGTAATCAAGTAACCTGTCTGTTGGTCAAAGCAAATCCAAGTCTTTATCTCTCCTTGAAGAAGGGTGAAAACTCATAGATAGGAAATTGAGAGACCTCAAGTCAAGATTAGATAGGGCCAAAAATATCTAATGTAAAGCCATAACCGAAGCCTTTGAAGGTTGAAATTATGAAAAGGGTGAAAGGCCTCAGTCCAAATCTTAGATAGGTTGAAAAGGCTTTAGAAGTTGGGTGCAAGAGGTTGAATGACTCAAGATTGTCCTTAGGAATATTGATCAAGGCAAAAATCCCTCAAGGACTCGGTATATTAGGTCGAAAATCAAGGGAACTCAAACTCAACAATTCAAATAAGTAATGCCTTAGAAATTATGGACAAAAGGTGCAAATGATGGTTCTTTAAAAATCATTCAGAATTCCTATTATTATTTTAATTAAAGAGAAAGCCTAAAGACATAATTTGAAACCGTCTGCAAGAAGATTAAGGATGCTAATTGGAGATCGAAATATTTCTCCAAGATCAGGCTAAGTACACCTTATTCATATGTGTCATTTCTTCTATCTAACAGATTGAGATTATTTATATTCTTGGATGAGATAATCCTTGTTTGTCAGAGTGAAATTTTACGTGAATTTCCTTGCATTTCTGAACTGAGACTTATGGAAATTCTAGGCAAGATTTCTCCATGATTTATAGGTCGAGAGCAAGTGTAATGATGGGCATGATTATCATTGTCTGATATACTGATAAGTATTACTCTTTCTAGATGTGATCTCTTACTATTGACAAGTTGAAACTCCATTCATTTGAGAAGGTTGACAACCTTATACTGTTGAACAAAGACTTGATCATTTGATGGCCATAATTAAATTCAAATTCTAGGAATTCATTCACAAGAGAAAGTTAAGAAGGAATGGGCATGAGCAAGAAATATTGTCATAACATTGACTGAGCCAATAGGAAAAATTGTCAAGTATGGATGTTGCATAGGAAGATGCTGCAAGGTCACTACATCTCAAACCAATATGTCTACTTGAAGTTTTTGTAGCTATAACTAATCTATAGTTTGATCAAGCTTGAATGAAACTTTCTCTCAAAATGTATCTTGGGTAACTGTATAGGAAGTTATTCAAGCATGCCACTAATGTAAGGGATGAACTATGTAAATTTCCTATAGTTGTGCCAAGAATATTTAGCACCGTGAAGTGAGATATATTCAATTGAAGTTTTTAGGACCTATGTTTCATTTGGAAATGTTGCATTACATTTTAGAGTGTGTTCAGAAGTAGGATGTTGTGAACCTTGAAAGATGCCACGTATTATTGCTAGGTAAGATTATGCTAAAATGGAATAGTAACCCTGATATGTCCTTCATTAATTGATGAAAATGATGGATTTCATCACATATGTAAAGGCACAAGAGATTTTATGGTTTTTTTCATTTGGATATGGAATTAAATCTTGCATATGAAAAAGGTGTAAATAAAAAAATTGAAATCTAGGATTTGTGAACCCTAGCAGACTAGAAGGATTGGATAAGAAAGCCCTAGGGTTTATAAAGAAAACCCTATAGCTAGACTTAGCTCCATGTTTCCGTTGAAAGAAGAAAAGCCTAGCTCATCCAAGGAAGGCACGAGATCATGTTGATGATGAAGACAAGGTCAATAATAAGATTGCAGATGAATTTTTATGATTTCCGTGACGAAGGCAAGAATCAAGAGGGAGCTAACAAATTCCTTTCAATCCTCAAAGATAAGTATTTTATATCTTTCTTTATCGATTATTATTGCTTTATCATTAGTTATCCTCTTATCTTATTTTCTATTTATTGGGTCATAATCATTTCTACCATGACCTGCTAATGAGGGTTGTAGGTATATTGTAAAGTCTGCTAAGGCTTTGGCAACAGATGAAAGCATTGGGAAGAATGAAGTAGAACTTGTGACTAGAGGATTCTCCCAATATGATTTTTGCTGAAGAGGGAGAAGTTGTTCTAACATCTAGAATCATGCTTGATAACTAGAATATATCCTTGCTCAGAGAGAATAGGAAGGCCAACAAGGTATTTTAGAGAGAGTAGATAGGCCAACATTTTTGAAGGATGCCATAATGAAGATGTGTCAAGATAAGAGGAAGATCAGTGGTGAATTCCAAGTGGATCTACAAGTATGTAGTAGATGGCAACATACAAAAGTATAAAGTGAGATTCCAAGATTCTGCTAGAAAGAGGGAGAAAGTTATGACATGACATTTACTCTAGTTGTTAAATACACTTCTATTGGAAACATTATTATTTCTTTGAAAATTTCACCAGGTGGATGAAAAGATAACTTTCCTTAATAGATTAATTAAGGAAGAAGAAATGTACATAGAGCTACTTCAGGGATTTGAGGTACATGAGACGAAGTCTCATGATTACAGACTAAATAAGGATTTGTACAAACCTCATGCATGATATTCTTGGTTTGATGGATATTTGATGAGTCTTGTTTGATCTTGTTATTATATGACTTGTCTCCGATGGGAGAAAAAGGAATCAAATGATAGAGGGAGTAGTAGTGGAAGGAGGATTTTCTTTCATGAGAGAGGGAGTTGTTAAGTCTTGCTTCAATATCAGAGAAAGTTCACCTTTGATTTTGAGATGAAGGATCCTTTTTTTGGATATTTTACTTCTTAGAACTAGAATTATGGCAGAAACTAGAGGGAGCAGCCAAGATTTCCACAACAAGATTTTTTTTAGTGTCAAAGGAAGCACCCAGTCACGGTGACTAGAAAATAGTTGTGTCACAATTGTTATAACAATTATATATTACAGAGTGATGGAACACATAAAGTATTTTGGAAACACAAATACAGAAACACATAGAACAAGAGAGACACAAATATACATGGTTCACCCAATTTTGGTTACGTACATGGAGAAACAACCAAACCTTCCTTTTATATTATCTAGCAAAATGAAGAGATAAAACTTATAGCAGATCCATTGTAATTTTCTCTTCACTTTCACACAACCTCCTCTCTCTCTCTCTATCTCTTGCTTAGAATAATAATACACAACTACAATATACTTCCCTCATATAAACTGAGGGTTGCCTTCTAGGGAAAAAACCCTAAATTAACATAACTTATACCGTGAGATCATTTGCCTAATGACCAAATAAGGAAAACTTTCATCTATTTTTAGCTTCAGGGGCACTGCCCCTGAACCCATGCCAAGGGGGGCTCTTTAAAATTAGTCGTCGCCACTCCCTAAACCCCCCTGATAACTATAATACAGGAAGCGTTTCCACTCCATTTATGAACATGGGTCCAATGTAGTTGAGACCTCTGAATCAAGAAGATAATCAGGCTCCACACCCAACAACAACATGTGTTAAGGTACCTGCATGGTACAATTAGATGTGAATTGAGAAGTAAAATTGCAGGGATATACATATCCAGATTGGGAAGAGAGTGTTGAAGACAACAAGAGCACATCAATATGGTGATTCAGTTTGGATTCTACTTGGGCAAGCAACAAACTTTTGTCACACTCATGACTGTAGAGGCTGAGTATATTGCAACTAGTTTGGTGAGTTGTGAAGCAGTGTGGCATCGACTATATGATTAGGTTTAGGAGATGACCATGATGAGAAATCAAAGCACATTGAGATAAAGTAATAAGACATGGTATAGAAGGGAGAAGTGAGGCTCCAATGCATTGCTAAAATCGATCAAGTTTCTAACATTTTCATAAAGCCTCTATCCCAGGGCGAAGTTTATATGCTTCAAGGATAGATTGAGAAGTTTTTACACTTCAGGGAAAAGATTGAGAGGTTTTCACACTTCAGGGACAAGCTTGAGAAGTTTTTATAGTTTAGGGATAAGCTTGAGAAGTTTGTGTACTTTAGAAAAAAGTTGGAATGGCTGATAATGTTTTCCTCGACTAGATATAGTGTTGATGTTCTTACATCAAGGGGTAGAAATTATCCTTAGGTATAAATATAAACAAGTCAAAGTATCGATCAGGGGCCACGAAATGTGGGTAGGTAGAATGACCCAGAGAGAATTAAAGTCAGAGTGCTCCCCAAGTGGGCGAGTAAGTGTCTCTAGCATTTGGAAAGAGAGTTACCATTCAATTATCATGCAGGAATGGTAATAGCCTAGAGTTTCACTATAGGTCACAGGTGTTGACTAGGTTCCAAGTGATAACTTATATAATTAATGAATGGATGCAAGTGATGAATTTTTTAGCATGATGCTTTCCATAGTTAGAGGATAGATACATCAACATAGTTGGCTCATTCAACCTTTCCTTAGAGATTTTTTTCAACAATAGAACATCCGTGGAAGTCATTATGGATACCTCCCTAGCCTTGAGGTAGTGTTGGATTTTTGTAGCTTTGATCAGTTTTCATAATTTTGTATTAGCCCTCCAAAATTGACAAATATGAATTGTATTTCAAGTTAGACTCATAAGAAGAAAATTTGAATTTCAGAAACATAAATTTTTCCTCCAAAATGTAATGTTGGCCCCAGTGAAGGGACACACCCATTCAGGCTATTGAAATGCTTATATCTAGGCCATTTAGCCTCCTTGGTAGAGCATGAATTCAAATCACTTATGAGATAGAATTAGACTAATTTGAGGAAAAAAATTGGGCTAATATAAGGCTTAATCTATGGTTGGAAAGAAGGATGAATCTGAGGCCTAATACAAGTTTGATTCTGATTATTCTTGTTTCTTATTTTTATGGGAAAGAATAGATCTATTCCTTGTTGAATGGATAAATTTTGCTAAGGAAAAGGTTGTTGGGTTTTCTCAGGGTAAATTTTGTGTCCTCTTATTTGGCTATCTCTTCTTGATTATTGTTTATTATTTGAAGATTTTCTATGTGTAATTACTTAATGATGAATATGAGATAAATTAATGAATAAAATCATTGGAAGTAATTATCATTATAGGAAATCAAGAAAATCAACACAAATTACCATTCCCTTCAATGAATCTCATTGACTTCTCCTCACAAAGAGAATAAAAAACATTAGCTAGCATAGTCTAGACACCATTAAATACATAACCTTTGCACACTTCCTTGCACTACAACATAAATTATTCACCACTTATCCATGGAAAGGTCAACTATTGTATAGGGATTCAAATATTGAGGCCTAATTCCATATGGGAGGGGCTCCACTGATCATTCTAACTCATCACAATTAGTAGGTGCACTAACAAACTCCATACAGGAAAGTACTATGTCCACTTTCCTGACTTACGATTCAACTTAAATTCCATATTGTAGCGTGCATGCCCTGATCCATATCAAATCCCTCAACCCTGATTTAAAATTGATGCACCATCCAATTTCCAGAAACCTCATCATCACCTGTCATCTTCAAGGAATGGTGTGGTGAGTTACACTCATTTAGATAGAGGGTGCCCTTTTCACAATTTTTATCTCCATTTGTCAACTAATCCTCTTTTGCATTATTTTTCCTAATAACATGCTACAATGTGATCTCTTTCACCACCTTTATATGCATTCTCATATAATTGAATAGGGAATTGAGAGTAACATCAAGTGAAAGGGAGCTAGAATGAAATGTCATATGATGATCTTCAAGTATCCTACTATAATCAATTGTTGGATGTGAAGAGAAATTACAGGGGGACTCCTTGGATGAGAGCATAACCCTTCTCTTCGTTATTAGTGGCATTTCCCAAGCTCCATGAATAGGACAATTGATTTTTTCCAATAGGGAATAGTAACGAACACCCCTCACCTCCCACACTTGCCACCCCTATGTTTTTATATTTTAATGTACTATATATTTTCTATAAAAGTTCAATTTTATTAGGGATATTCACCATTTGATGTTATACCTAAATAAAATACCTCTTAGATCATAACATTCTTATATCATTAACTTTTGTCAAGAAATATATCGAAATAATTATTTATAGTAATAATTGTGAACGTCATACTAGAAGCATATGTTAACAATTTATTAAATCAAGAATTTCATTAAAATCAAGGTATCTTTCAATACATAGTTGTCTTGCTAAACTTGCGAACCAATATGATTTTTTTTCTAAACACTCTTATATGTATGTCCTCATCTACACATATGTCAATATGTCATTGTATGTGTCGATTAAACAATGATATCATAACATAGCTATAGAATATGCACTTGAGAATGGGGTAGTTTTTGAGGTCAACATAGACACGCAAAGGTAGTTAGCTTCAATGCTATGGTGGTGATGAGGTAGGAACATATTCAATAAGGATGGTAATTATAGAAAATACGTGAAAAATGAAATAGAAATTAAGACAAGTCATGACCTTCTATCTTACTAGCAATGCATATGGAATTGTAAGGTAGGTTTCCTTACTCTTTCCCCATCAACACTATGCATATAAATTTCTTGAAGTACTAAAATTGTTGTCCAACTCATATTCTTATTTTTCCATCTTTCCTCTAACTTGTGTGTGTATTTCCTAATTAATTTATCTATCCCTACCAAGGAAAATCACGAGGGTGGTTGGCATCATCATCATTTAACCTTTACGTTAGAGGAGCTTTCATTTCAACATAGGTTGTATTTCAAATGTGTTTTTTATATTTGTTAAATTATAAAAATTTAAATAAATTGTAAAATTATGTTATTAGTGTTTAAATGTGGTATATATTCCATTAGGAGGGAGAAAAAAATAATAGCTAGAACCCAAACCATAACGCCCAACCATCCCCATCAAACCAATATACAAAACTTAATAAATATTTAGATGAAATTGGAAACCTAATTAGTGACCTTAGGAATATTAGAGAGGCATGGCATATTTCCTCGACCACTTCATTTCACACCATTATTACTTCCATCACCAATACTTGTGGCTAATTATTTGATATATTTGAATATAGGGCTATGATGAGAGAACACTACTCATTTAGCATGAAAGCTTTGCATATTACCAAAGATATGCTTTTCCAAGCATTTATTTATCCCTAGAACTAAATAACCTCCTATGTCAAGAAGAATTGTCTTTCCAAGGATTGGTGCATATTATAGTCATTAAAATAAAAATTGATAGATAAGTGGTTGATGGAATTGGAATGACCTCCCCCAAATAACAAGGATTTTCTGTTGTATTTTTTATGTCAATTATGGGCTAAGTTTTTTTCTTTTTTTGGGGGGGAGGGATTGGCATGCTAATTATTTTAACATTGACGAATTCTAAGAAGATGGTATTAACTTTTCTCAATATTGAGAGAGGGCTAGGCATAACCCATTAAAATCTCCTTCCTAGGTATATGCCTAATCTCTAGCCCACCCACCTCAACTTGGATACAACATTCATGCGACTGGTATTATGATATCCACCTTGGCATGTACTACACTTACATATAATGTATTTGTTAATACCATCTACAAATGATGTTATACCACCAGGGCTAGGGCCCTCAAGCAACATAGCTAATTTTATATATGCCATGGCATTTGGCTAGGTTGGCCATTATGATTCGAATTTGGTTATTCCTCATCAATGCTCTCATTATGAGCATACTTATTATGTGATGATCGAGATTCGTGTGCGTGATAGTTTCTTGGATGAGGTTAGTATGAAATATTTTCTATATATTCATTGATTTATATATAATAATAATTGGAAATTACTTGGTAAACATAATTGTAAAGTATTTGTAACTATCTAATTGTTTTACACGTATAACTCCTATGTCAAGGTGGTAGCATAAATATTCTACTGTCATCAATGTTATAGTTGCAACATGTTAAATGGGGGCACCTCGCATAGAAATGTTGAGATGACTTAATGTATTTTCCTTATAAATTTGAATTGAGGTTATAAGTTAGAGATGCAAATAACTATAACCATAAATAACTTACAAAAATTACATGCGTTCTTTAATTAAACCATAACTAAGAGTAGTACCAACATAGCTTGAGGAATGGGAGGACCATGTCATCTATTGATTGATTAATCTTAGTTGGTTTCAACATTTTAACAATTTCTTTTTCTTCATTTTCTTATTAATAAGATGCATGTTTTCTTCTAAATCACATGACTAGTTTTTCTAATGAAGGGGCTCTCTCTTCCTTTATATTGTCTAGATAAAATAGTAAAGAAATCAAACTTTCTTAAACCAAGTGTTTGAACATCCCTGATACATTTTATTTATTATGTGCTTGACCTCAAGTTTGAAATGACGTAGATGTCCCTTACTAGATGTCCCTCAAGTTGTTCCTTTTGATTTGATTACTTGAAATTTCTCTATATATAGATTGAATTCTCTAACCTGTGTAATAAGAACATTCATTGAATCTTGTATGTATTGTCTTAGTTTTGGTTGACGCATTTAGTTGGGTTTATAAATTTCATTAAAGTAGGTTCTATCCATTTGGTTCTCATTGTAATCATTATTTCTTAAATTTTTAGGCCCAAATTGTAAGTTAGTTGCATTTTCATTACATATATGTTTTTATTTAAAGCTAAGTCCATTTTACCAAGTCATGTGTAGATAATAACTTCATCATCAAATTTATGTTATGATATCTTCATAACTTCATCATCAAATTTAAGTTATGATATCTACATTTGCAGGTTGTATGAAAACTTTGAAAAATTTCTTTCTTTTATATAAAACTCCAAATTCATCCTTTAATTGTGATGTAAATGTTATTAAATATTGAAAAAAAGGGTCATTAAAGAGATGCGGGGATACACTACTATGAAGTGAATAATCATCACATTTGATCATCAACATCCTCTTCACTTGATTCAACATTTCTTTTGAATTACATCTTGTTTACTCAAGCTTATCTTGCTTCATGTTCTTCTCAAACCATTTGATGTCACCCTTAATTGTGTTGAGTACTTCATATTTAAAATGCATTTCCTATCTTATTATATTTATATATATATATTATATTATATTTATATATTATTATATATGTATAGTATATATATATATATTAGATTATTATTTAGGTAAATTACCTTGAAGGATTGCTGGGAAAATTTAATCCATGAGAATGTGTTTAGGTGTTCAGCGTTGTACATTAGATATATTGATTCAACATTTGTATTTTATGTGCTTTTTCATCTTGCCTAGAATTCATCTTAAACCATTTGATGTTACCATTAATTTTGTTGAGAAATTCATATTAAAATGCATCCACTCTTTAATAATTTTATTATTTAAGTTAATTACCTTCAAGGATCGCTAAGGAACTTTAATCCACGAGAATTTGTTTAGGCATTCTATGTTGTACACTAGATAGATGATTCAAGGAAGGCGGACCCAATTTTTGGAACCTATCACATGACAATATCGAAATTCACCAAAATATGATAGCACTTCATTCTCTTGATAGTCAAGATTGGGAGTGCATTGGAAATGTTCATAGTTGTTAGAAGGAACATTTAATTGTTTAAAATTAACTTGCATCATAGGATACTCTTCACTAGAAGGTTGTACAAAATATGAATTTCTAATTTCTCTCTTTGTACACTAGACATGTCTACCAAAATTTACATGTATTTTTCAAATTTATCATTGTTTCTTAATGGAACATTAGAGGGAGGTTAAATTGATGTTGGAATTGTAATCGAACTAATTAGCTATATGCATTTCACCTGTCATAATAGAGTATAAATTACTGCAACGTTATTTGTGCAAGGAATTGAGGTGGTGATTGATGCATTTCTACATTTTTCCATACCCAAATTTTCTTTTTCTCTTAGTTTATTGATTAATCTATCTCTCTCTCTGCTCTCTCTCTCTCTCTCTCTCTCTCTCTCTCTTAATATATATATATAATATTTTATATATATATTTTGGAGGGGGGGAGGGTTGGGGGGTGGGTTCTCCTTCATATCATATGGTTTTTCTTTATTTTTTCATGTTTCTCATCTTCAAAGGATCAATGAAATAAGGATTGGAAAAATGTGTTTTTCCCAGTCACATTAAAGACAAAAAGAGATTTGAAAAATGATATTTCTTGAAGAATATTTATGTTTCTACATAGTTAGCTTCCTTTTTAGAGATAATAAAGTTTTCCATAAGGATTTTTTATTTTTATTTAAACTAAAACATGCACATATTCTTAATGTGCGCATGTTAATAATGGACATGCCTTACTAACATGCATGTGTTCTTGTTACAATAATGCACTAAATTTACCAAAATATTCAATATAACATTAAGAAAACAAGTGAGGGTAAACTATGAACAAGTCTTCTCGCCTAACTAGGAATGGTTCTTAACCCCTAAATACGAATGGATCCACAGTAATTTACCATAGTTATGGAAGGGAATCAATAGCCTAATTCACTTAAGCATGGTTAAGGGAGGGAGCAACAATCATGGTACCTAAACTTAGCTTCTTAGATTCAATTGTTGGGCTTAATGTACTTGATTTACACTTTAGACATCAAAATTCCAAATACAAAGTTGATTAGACATATTAAATGATATTGTTATCACTATGCTAGATAGATTGGGCTATGACAACCTCCAACCAAGCATAACTATTTCAAACCAACTTTTAATTGGAAGTTAGCCCTTCCAGTCTAAGAGGGCTCTCTCAAAATACCTATAAGAGTTTTAGTATAAAACAAAAAATTTTAGAAGGCTAACTCTGTACTTTTCATGTGATTTTGTAGGTGAAAGAGTTTGATGACAACTACCATTGGGCATGGAGCCAATTAAAGAAAATCAACTACAAACAACATTGTTTTCATGGAAGCTGAGGCAATTTTGGCTTTAAAATGGTGTGAAATAAAAATTTTACCTTAAAAGACAACAAATGAAGGAAGTTGGAGCATGTAACATGAATTCCAGGTAATCAAATTTCTATGAAACTGATAACAACATACAAAACACGGAGAAAAATATATGAGCCAAAATCTAATCTTAGGTGAAAAAGATAGTCTGCTGCAAATGTATATTAACTGAAGAAAAAGGTTTACAAAGACGGTCCTCTCACATCATCTCTCCACCCCTTTAAAGTGAAAAAGTTACACATATATAGTGAGGTCTCCATTACAATAATTTGCCACCTGGGCTAGACTCGATGCATAGCTAAGAGACCTAATTTTAATTGAATTACAAAACATGGAGCCTTTATAGGGATATTTCCATTTAGGTAACAAATTACAAAAACATCCCTTTGGTACTTTTCTGATTTTTCTGTAAGTTCTCAATTCTAATCTTATGTAATTTAGCTAAAATCATGCCATTAGAACTCTTTAACTAAAAATTTTCCTTGCATTTTCCTCAATGATAAGCTACAACAATTTCATAGCAAATTTTCATCTTAACTATGGGGAGTTGCTATGCAATTTGAATTTTCTGAGTTTTGATTTTTTTATGCTTTCTTCTGCCTTTTCATCACTCCTTATAGCTTATTTAACCATGTATATTGCTGAAACTATTAGTTTAGCATAGTATACACAAAAAAGTGAGGAATTTACCATACTGAAGGGGTGCATGTTATTTTAGCTATGAGCCCACGATTTATTTTTGGGAGTTCAACTTTGATCATCTCTATTTGAGTTTCCAATGCTTTGACTTGCCTCTGCAAATTATTTCTATCTAACTATAGCCAACTGTTATTTTTGTACATTTGTTTTCATTTTCAGAAATTTTAACGACATTGCTAATTTGACAAATTAACTCCTAACTATCTAAAATTTATCAAAGATAATAGTGGCTCCAATGGGGATGTTGTCCCCCTTCTAGGGCAGCAAAGAACAAGCAGCTCTAGTGCCTGACCATTGGGCTGATCCCAATTTGAAGACTACATTCAAACCCACTCACCAAACTGAAAAGAAAACTGCAAACCAACTGGAAACCAATTACTACTGCTAGAAATGTGATATCAAATTGTTGTACAAACTGAAATTGATAACTGTAAAATGTAGCCTAAAGTTGAAGGAAATGCTTGCCCAACAAGCTTATTTATGTACCAATAACCCTACTCTAACATCTAAAAATCCACTTGCTTAATTCAAGCAATATGAAACCTCCAGTATAACTAGTCAAAGAGCTGATCCAACACCTAGGTTCCTTGACTGTTCTTAAGTGGACCACCTATTGGCAACTCAGAATAAAAACTGAATCCATAACCTAAACTTATAAATGAAATAAACTCCACATTCACTGATGACTGGAATAGACTTACCAAACGATCTTGATAATCATGAAAAATCACCTCTTTTTGATGAGTAAAACCATGAGGAATTCATTCATTCATAATTGATGGATTCTTTTGTCCTATGCCTTCAATTCCAAGAACATCATCAAATAAAAAGGAAACAATAGATTAGTCTTCCCTTCCATGTAAATTAACGAAAACATCCATACATTCTTGAACATCTTCAAACATGACATCCATCTTGTGTGCACCAAAACTAATCTTTTGCTTATAAAACATTTTTGATTTGAACTTTAGTAATTTTGCGTGAGAACTGTCATCTTGATTCTGAACACTAACAACTCTTATACAAACAACTTTATGCATATCATCCATGTCATTTTGATGATCCTCAAATAGAATAGGCAAAACTTGTATATCCAACTCTTCATGTAACTTGGGTCTACCTAAAAGTGAACTTTCATGCACTTTAACCAGGACAACATCATTATGATTTTCAACAGAAAAAAGTTATTGTATAGGTTGACAACTTTTATCACATGTTACCTCATTGTTCATAATATTCATGCATGCATTTTCAAAAACTTGATCTTGAGGAGTTTCTTCTTGACATAAAATCTCAGAAAAGCAATGGGTTGAAAAGAAGTTTGAATGATTTGGCTCATACCTTTGATTGCATATAGATTGACAAGGCTACAAATTCTCATAAATTTCATTTAATATGACTTGACTGTCAAGTTGCTGATCCATTTCATCTTCAACTAAAGAAAATATTTGTGCTTGTTGGAATCCTTCTTGATCATTCTGACAACTAGCATGAGAATAAAATTCATAAAGTGCCTCTAGCTGTAGATAATCCTGTAGATTCACAAGCTCATATAATGTACTAAAACAAGAGACAAGAATCTACTTCTACTCTTTGTAGTGGAAGCCCATAAGATCAAGCAAAACAATAATCGACAAGAGGAAGTACATCAATGGCACATAACACAATAAGTATATGGGGAAAGCCATAGCTTAAAACCCCACTATCTATATTGCATTAATCATAAATCCAAGATGGTAATACAATGCTTGTTCTCACAAGAACAATCCAAACACTCAGTATAATCAATCTCCAGCTCACAAGCAAACTCTTGGCCAACACTTAGCCAATTCCCTAGCTCTCCAAGTCCCTATTTCCTTGCACAATTCCTATGGATGATTAGTCCATCTTAAAGGGAAATCAGTGCATCCAAAACTGCACAATCCCTTCGAGGTTTAGTTCCTGATTACAAGCACCATTTGTACAACTCAGAAAATTATACAACAAATAGTACACTATCCTTGCACTCTAGTCTCGACTCTCAACTGGGTCTTTCTCAAAATCAACATGCATGAGTTTCTGATGATGGAATCTTCATTTAACTAGAGTAGTACTAGTTAATACATTAGTGCACAAACTGAGTGTTAACTCATTATTAGTTCCTCAAATAGTTTGGAACTAATTTAACTGGACTTAACTCAGTAAACTGAATTAACTAATTACAACTCATACTTAACTCATCCTGGACCTCTATAATATATGGAGAACATATACATGGCTTCAGAAAGACTTCCAACTCGAAATTCCTAAGTTAACTAAGTCAACTCACTCTAGTTAACTATTACAAGTTTCTATGAGAATAAAATTCGATTTTAATTCTCAGTTTAATTCAAGGACAAATTAAACTAGAATTTGTAGATTATATTTTTGACATTTCTTGTTGCTATTTTCAACACTCCCTCTCAACAAGAAAGGATTTCAACTCGATCCCGATCCTAAATCTTTGGAATGTTTTAAATGCAACAATTCTCTCTAGTGTTGTTTCTCTAGAAACTCCAAAAGCAAAAAACATCCAACCTGAATCAGAATGATGGCCTCGGTCATCAAAGTCTCTGACTACTATTGCCTCTGTCAACTGAAAACTCTGTGCTTCCATTGACTCTACCTTTTTGCACTATTTTCAACCCTTCTCTATGCTTCTTCACTATCTGACTGCTCTAGCCTCTGTCACTTTGATCTTTGACTACATCAATCCCACTGATTCCTCTTGCTACTATGTAGTTTGGGCTCTCATAGCAAGGTACGATCCATGAGATAAAACCTCTCGATGGACCCTACCCAATTTCAGCCCTCTTGGGATTATCAATTCACATTGCCCCACCTCACACATGGAGTTATGGCTGCATGTGATCCCTCTTCCCACCTGGCTCTAAATTCCCCCCTACTAGAGATCTCTGCATGAGTGGACTCCTCCATTCGGTCTCCTCTCAGCTTCTCTAGTTGTGGCTCCTCCACAACTTCTTGAAATTGTTTCTGAGACTAATTCTTCTCTAATTGAGTGGAACTCTCCACTCGGTCTCCTCTCAGCTTCTCTAGTTGTGGCTACTCCACAACTTCCTGAAGTTGCTTTAGAGGCTTCTTTTGGGGTTGCATTTTGAGAGGTAATTTACTCTCCCTCTCAACCACAAAGTCTCTAACCTTTGCCTTGCTCCTCAAGGCTTTGCATGCATATTAAACCTCAAGCGCATATAGGTTCTTGACCCATGCACTGATATGTTTCACTTGTCTCATGGTGTTGTGTCTAAGTAAAACCTTTCTCTTACTAAAAACCACATCATAGCCATGGTCTTCCAATACTCCGACTGAAGCAAGTTTCTTCTTTAGTCCTAGAACATACATTGCATCTGTGATCCTGAGAGGGGAGCTAGATTCCCTCTGAAAGGTAACCGTACCAATCCTGGTAGCTCTATACCTTTCGTCATCTCTAAATTCTATGCTCTGCTTGAGGTATTTCTCCTCAAAATCACTAAAGAGATCTCTATTCCCCGTCATATGGAATGAGGCACTACTGTCAACATACCACAAGCCTCCTATGGCATTGTTGGCAATGCATGAAATGAGAGTGAAATCAAGTTTTAATTGTGAAGCTAG
This sequence comes from Pinus taeda, assembly GCA_000404065.3. Lineage (NCBI taxonomy): Eukaryota > Viridiplantae > Streptophyta > Pinopsida > Pinales > Pinaceae > Pinus > Pinus taeda. The sequence continues at coordinate 602,732 of APFE031730157.1, read as the reverse complement.
AGCGTCACCTGCTACCGCTACTATCGACTCCTTCTTGCTTGTTTTCTTCTATGGGAAGTTCTTAGCATAGTGTCCATGCTCAAGATAGTGAAAACATTTGATTTTCATCAAGTCCATCTTCTTTTCGCCCTCCTCGCCTTGGGACATCTTTCCCTTGGCCTTCTTTTCCTTACTCGCTAAGGAAAAATCCTCTTCCACTTCCTTGGAAGAGGTCCCATCTTTGGTGTTAATCCTTATCTCCTCCTACATCAAATACAACCACATTCGTTCCCAATCCCACAGTTTCTTTGAACCATTGAGAGAGTCTTGATAACAATGCCAACTCTTTGGGAATCCTAGAAGAGCAAGAGTCACCATATCCTCCTCAACAACTGTGATTTCAACACTTCCAAGTTTATCACAACATTAAGTGAACATGGTCAAGTAATTTGGAATGGGGTCGGCCACCTCCAGCTTAATTTTTCGTAGTTTATCTTTCAATGCCAACTTCCTTTGGTCACTTCTCTTATGGAAAATGTCCTTCAATGCTCTCCACATAGCATGTAGAGTTTCCTTCCCATGGAGACTCGAGACAATGTGGTCTCGAACTCCCTCAAGGATTATCCGCCTCACCCTTACCACACACTTCTTCCATTCGACCAGATTATGAGCATCTGATGTTGGTGGCTTAGGAATTTCCTAATCAACGAATTCCTTCAAGCCATTATCCTCCAACATGGCCTCCATCCTATCTTTCCAGGCTATATAATTCGAGTTTCCATCCAAGGCATACTCGAGTTGCACATCGTAGAACACAATATGTCGATCCTCAAGTATGTATTGCAAATTTAAATTTCACCTATAATCCTGAACTCAAAACTTCAAAATCTCCTCTATTATATTGTTCTCAGCTCCAATACCATATAGATAATATTGTATATTCAAAATCTCATGTAATCTACTAAAACAAGAGACAAGAATCTACTTCTACTCTTTACAGCAGAAGCCCATAAAGATCGAGAAAAACAATAATTGACAAAAGGAAGAACAACAATGGCACATAACACAATAAGTATCCAGGGAAAGCCAGAACCCAAAACCCCACTATATATATTGCATTAATCATAAATCCAAGATGATGATACAATGCTTGTTCTCACAAGAACAATCCCAATACTCAATATAATCAATCTCCAACTCACAGGCAAACTATTGGCCAACACTTAGCCAATTATCTAGCTCTCCAAGTCCCTATTTCCTTGTGCAATTCCTATGGTTGATTAGCCCATATTAAAGAGAAATTAGTGCATCCAAAACTATGAAATCTCCTCTAGGCTCAGTTCCTGATTGCATGCACCATCCATACAACTCATAAAATTATACAACAAATAGTACATTGTCCCTACACTCTAGTATCAACTGGGTATTTTTCATAACAACATGCATGTGTTTCTGATGAGGGAATATTTAGTTAATTAGAGTAGCATTAGTTAATGCATTAGTGCACCAAATGACTGTTAATTCACTATTAGTTCCTCAAACAGTTTGGAACTAATTTAATCGGACTTAACTTAGTAAACCGAGTTAGCTAATTACAACTCATACTTAACTCATTTTGGGCCCCTATAATATAGGGAGAACATATACATGACTTCAAAAAGATTTCCGACTCAAAATTCCTAAGTTAAATAAGTCAACTCACTCAAGTTAACTATTACAAGTTGCTATGAGAATAAAATTCAATTTTAATTCTCAATTTAATTTAAGGACAAATTAAACTGGAAATTATGGATTTTATTTTTAATATTTCTTGTTGCTATTTTCAACACTAACATCTCCTCATCATCCAAACATTCTACATCATCATCAATACTTTCAATATATTGAATGGAACCCTTACAAAAATTACAATAGTCTTGAAACAATGGTAAGGAAGGATGAGACTTCCCATAATATCCAATGAATATTCTATGGAAATATTTAAGAGAACACAAACTTCCCGATTGCAACCCTTCATACCATACTATAGCTTTGTCTTCTAGGGTAGCCATAAACATCTTCATGAGACAATCCTCATGAAACTCTACCCTCAGTCTACATACATGCATATGAAATTTAACCAAATGTAGAACAATGTCATCTTTCTTTTCATCTTTGAACATGGGAAGATGGGTTAACCAATCAACATGAGGCATAGGGTTTGGAAAACCATAGGTATGATATCGATCCATAGGACCATACCTGGAATTTCTTCTTGCAATAGAAATCATCTTAGAACTTCTTCAAGCTATTGATCTTCAAGCAGTGGAGTCACCATGAAGCTTTGATCTTCTGGATATTTTGAGATTGGAGTCACTAGGGTAATATCACAACCTTCAGAAAACTCTGATTTCCTGTTACCCTCAGGAATTAGAATGAAGGGAATCAAAGAAAATCCAGGAAATGGAGCTTTTCAGCTCTTGACATATGCACGAAAATGTTATCACTAGGATAGATAGGGTGGGCTATGACAAACTCCAACCAAGCATAACTATTCCAAACCAAATTTTAACTAGAAGTTAGCCCTTCCTGTCTGACAGCGCTCTCTCAAAATACCTATAATATTTTTAGTATAAAACTCAAAATTTCAGAAGGTTAACTCTGTACTTTTCATGTGATTTTGCAGGTGAAAGAGTGTGATGACAACACCATTCGTCATGGAGTCAATAAATGAAAATCAATTACAAACAACGCTATTTTCATGGAAGCTGAGGCAATTTTGGCTTTAAAATGGTGTGAAATAAAACTTTTACAGTAAAAGACAACAAATGAAGGAAGTTGGAGCATGTAACATGAATTCCAAGTAATCAAATTGCTATGAAACTAATAACAACATACAAAACATGGAGAAAAGTATATGAGTCAAAACAGAATCTCAGGTGAAAAAGACAGTCTGTTGCAAATGTATATTAATTGAAGAAAAATGTTTGCAAATATGGTCCTCAGACGTCATCCATCCACCCCTTCAAAGTGGAAAAGTTACACATATATAGAGTGAGGTATCCATTAAAATAATTTTCCACCTGGGCTAGACTAGATGCATAGCTAAGAGACCTAATTTTAATTAAATTACAAAACATGGAGCCTTTATAAGGATATTTCTATTTTAATAGAATTTGAATACAAATAGGAGTCTCCTATCGTTTATGAGCTCAACATATTGTGTTAGTGACCCTCATCGAATACAAACAATTGCTGATTTGTTGGAGTGTTGAGATTTTTCCATGTGGATGCTGACATGGACCTCCACCAACTTGAATTTTTTAAAATTTCTCCAACAAATATGGCTAGGAAAAATTCTATAAAATAATCCTCAAAGATAAGTGTGTATCTTCCAAACCCTAATATTTGTGTAAAAACCGAGAGAGGCTTTTGTAGATGAGCTCATACTGAACAAAAAATTCCTTCATATTTCCAGAATTCCTTTCCATAAACTGAGAAAGTGAGGTTGACGTTGACTACGAAAATAGTCATTTCCAAAATTTATGTAGCAAATTTTGGTAGTAAGTTACAAAAACATCCCTCTGGTACTTTTATGGTTTTTTTGTAAGTTTTGAAGTCTACTCTTATGTAATTTAGCTAAGCTCATGCCATTAGAACTCCTTTAACTAAATTTTTTCCTTGCATTTTCCTCAATGATAAGCTACATCGGTTTCGTAGCAAATTTTCAGCCTAATTATGGGGACTTGCTACGAAATTTGGATTTTTTGAGTTTTTTTTTATGCTTTCTTCTTCCTTCTTATCACTCCTTATAGCTTATTTAACCATGTATATTGTTGAAACTATTAGTTTAGCATGGTATAGGCAAAAATGTATTTACCATACTTAAGAGGTGCTTGTTATTTCAGTTATGAGGCAAAGATTTCTTTTTGAGAGTTCAACTTTGATCATCTCTATTTTAGTTTCCAATGCTTTGACTCGCCTCTGCAACTTATTTCTCTCTGTCTGTAGCCAACTGTTCGTTTTGTACATTTATTTTCATTTTTAGAAATTTTAACAACATTGCTAATTTGAAAAATTATCTCCAAACTATCTAAACGTTACCAAAGATAACACATACTAGAACCTTAATTAACATAAACCTTTAAATGAATGTGAGAAAAATTAAATGTCAAAAAACAAACAATGGTACACCATAAAGATTCACACAACACATAGAGATTATACCCTAGAAAACAGTAATTAGGAAAACCAACCAAACTTTGAGTATCATTTCTCTTACATTATATTATAACCACTTTACAATGAATGTCTACATTGGTTATCGCTCGATCTTTGTCAATAATATATAACTCATCATATCTCATTAGAATTACATCATGCTCTATTTATAGGCATAGAAAACCCTAATTCTAAACTTCTCTAATCAGTATAGGTGGCTAAATACACTAGCCAACACTGTCAAGAATCTTTGGATTTCTAATTTATTTTGACCAATTTTGACTGTTGTTGATTTTCCCTTCAACCACTAATGAACCACCAGTCTCAGTTCACTATGTGTGTGTTCCTGACTATGATCCCTTTGACTCCTCTAGTTTATTATCAACTCCCATTGGCTACTTGGCTGCCCTTCAACTTTGACTAAGGAAAATGCTCTCGACTTGATCATCATCTTATCAAATCAACGTTGACTAGCCTTCTCATTGAATTAAACATCTTGTTTATTTGCTATATCTAGTTTATTTTTCCGAACCAAACTTGCTAAGGCTCATTCCTTGCCATCTTACTTGACTAGTCCATTAATTGTAAACTCTAGTTGACTGAGATTACTTTGAAAGAGTAAAACACCTCAACATTATACCACTTGTAGTATTATTTTCAATTACTATTAATACCATGATTTTAGTGAACCAAGGCTTGCAAACTCAACTCTTCTCTACACCAAGATAATTTACCATCACTCATTGACTTCATTAAATATTCTGAAACATTTTTCATTATGTCTACTTTTACTAGCACGACATTCTTACTTTTCACCATGTCTCTATTGAAATGGTATTGAACATTAATATGATTTTCCTTGAGTGCTAAGAAATTTTCTTTGCTAGAAAGATTGCACTCTGACTTTCATAGGCCATCCTTATTGCTTGTTGAGAAAGCATGATCTCTGAACATAATTGTCATAAACAAATTACTTCCTTTCTTGCATGAGTGTATTCTATGTATTCAACCCCTATCATCAATAGTGCCATGATTAACTACCACTTCCTTATCCAACCAATAGCTCCATCGAACAACTTGAACACATATCTTCTAGTCAAACTTTTTCTATCTAGATCACTAGCCTAGTACACATCAACAAATCCTTGTATAATTACTTCACTATCATCCTTAATTCCTTGATTTTAGTAGATAAAATGATCACTTGTGCCACACAAATAACTAAATACTCCTTTGACAATATACTATTTATCTTTACTAGATGTTGTCATGTATCTACTCAATACTCCCATTGCATGAGAAATACTTAGTCGAGTGTAGACCATTGCATACAACAAAATACCTAAAACACATGTATATGGAAGAATAACTATGTCCTATCTTTATTCCTACATCTTCAAACATTGATTAGTAGTTAGTATTTCCCAAAGAAAAATGGGTACCTTCACTAGTTTACAATCCTACATGTTTAAATACTTCAATTTTTTTTTAGCATATTTCATATGACTTATCCAATTATTTTTAGTTGTGTGGTTTCTCGTAATATCCATTCTAACAGTGAATTGTGCAATGTTGATATCCTTCATGTTGAATTTGTAGGGTAGTTACATCTTCACCTCCCTGATTGCACCCATGTTGTTTTTAATAAACAACATGTCATCCACATACAATGCTACATTTATGAAACACCTTCCTTCCAACTTGAGATACAGATAATGATCAATTCAACTTCTCACAAATCCTAATCATTGGATGTATATTTCAAAATTTTGGTACCACACCCTAGGTGAATGCTTTAGACCACAAAGGGACTTCTTCAACTTGAAATACATCTTCTCCATTCCATTTACTACAAAACCTTCACATTGTTTCTTGTAGATTTCTTCTTCCAAATCATCATGCAAAAATGTTTTCTTTACATCCATTTCTTTTATCTCTAGATAAAATAATACAACCAAAATTTTATTACTCTAATGGAAGTAACTTTTGAAATAGATGAAATATCTCACCAAAATCAACTTCCTTGACTTGGGAATGACCTTTCACCACCATTCGAGCCTTGTACTTCTTGACTTGACATGTTGCATTTATATTTTTCTAACACCCACTTGAAACCAATAGGCTTCCTTCCATTATGTAATTTTACCAAATTCCATGTTTCATTCTAATTCAAAAAATCCATTTCTTCCTTCATGGATATTGACCAAATTTTACCCTTTGTTGAGTAGAATGCCTCCCTAACTGAACTAGGTTCATCATTAGTGGCAGATAACACAAAAGTAGATTGAAAATATATTAGGATATACCTTTCAATTTCTTTCCTTACTTGACCAAACCTCATCAAAATTAGAGTCTCCCATTCCACATCTTCATTTATCTCAGTTGTCTTGTCTGAGTTGTTTCCTTTTGACTTCTAGTCAATAACAATCATTTGTTTTCTTTTATCCCTTCCTAGAGTCTTTTTAGTCCTATACATACACCTAACTTCCATGAAGCTCACATATTCACTGTAAACTATCTTCCTTGTCACTAGATAATATAGCTTATATCATTTCATCCTATCCGTGTAAGTGATCGAAACATACTTGACTAGCTTGTCATGTAGATTTATCCTCTTCTCCTTTGCAATATAGACAAAATCTTCATAGTTAAAAAATGTAAGATGTGCGAGTGGTGAATTTTTACCAAACCATACTTCATATGGAGTTTTTTCCACCAACATTGATGATGGAGACCTATTCACTATGTAACATGAAATATTGAATATCTTTACCTATGACTCTTGTGCCAATGCCACATTATTGATCATGCTCCTTACCTTGTCCATTCAAGCTCTTTACCACATAATTCACCTTCATTGTCATTTCTCAACATCTTTATCTTCCTTTCTGTCTAGTTCTCCACTAGAGATTTGAACTCCTAAAATTTGTTGAAAACCTTAGGCTTTTCTTCAGGGCATACAACCATGTCATCCTAAGAAAATCATCTATGTAATACACATAATATATGGATTCACCTAGTGATTTTACTAGTACTAGTGTAAACACATCACAATGAAGTAGCTCCATAATTTTATTTTCACTTATAGCACTAGATGAGATCTAACATGATTCTATTTACCATAAATGTTATGTTCATAGAAATTGACTTTTAGAGAGTTGTTAGGTAAACCTTGTAGCATACATCTTATTTGCGTAGATTTAGGTTTCTTTTCTCTAGTTTGTCCCATCCTTTGAAGATGAAACATGGTTTTGTCAACTAGACAAGAGGTTGATGCATCACTTTCAGGAATGGCTATACTACTACATCCACTTGGGTCTATGTACCTTGGAAAATTGTAAAATTTCCTAACCCAAACACCTCTCATCGACACCATCGCACCATAAATCATCTTACATGATTCATTCTTTAATATAATATTCACCCTTGCATCACCCATTTGACTGATAATTATTAGGTTTCCAGCTAACCCTGAAATATTTAGTACTCCCATCAATGTTTTATTATGACCATCCTTAATTACTAATATAGCTTGACCTCGATAAACTATCTTGGTTATCAAATCATTCTTCAAGTAGAAATTCCCTCTATCATATTCATCACATTCACATAGCCACTCCCTATGGGTGGTCATAACATAATATGCTCCAAATTCAATCAATGATGTCTTGTAATTTGACTATGTACTTTTCGAAGCTAAAGAAACATCCCCTCCTTCATTTGAAGAAGTTCCCCCCTCATTTGAGTACACATTAGATCCTGTAGAAATTCCTTGTAGATTAAAACTACTAATTGTAATATGCTAAAACAATTGACTTGAATCTACTCTATTCATTAGCGAAAACAATTAAACTATCATGAAATCACAAAGCATACAAGAGAAATAATTCAATCAACACATAATACAATGATTTCCTATGGAAAGACACAACTAAAATCCCCTGCTATTTGTATATTGCATTATTCATAAAATGCGAGAAGATTACTATGCTTTTCTCAATCCTGAGAAACCTCTGCACTATCTCTATCTGTCTCACTGCTTCCTAGACAAGAATTGGCCAATACTTAAATTTTTTTATGCTTTCCCAAGTCCTTATTTCCTTGTGTTGTTCCTCAAGGAATTAGCCCCTATTTAGTTCGGAAATTCCTCAATTATAAAGTGCAATCCTCATAGCGCTTCCTCTGACTGAATGCACCATTTGTACAATTCAAATGATTATACAACTGATAGTACAATTGCCATGAACTCCAATCTCAACTAGGTCTTTCTCTAATATGAGATGCATCAATTAATTATGAGTGAATCTTCAGTTTACTGGTTGATCACTGCAGGTAGCAACACACTACACTTCAGGTAGCACCACATTTCACTTCAAGAATCACCACACCGCACTTCAAGCAACACCACACTCGACTACAGGAAACACCCCATTGGACTACATGCAACACCCCACTACTAGACCTCCCACTAGTTCCTCCATCAATTGGAACTATTTTTATTGAATTTAACTCAGTTAGACTAA
>APFE031730157.1:537510-587823 GCA_000404065.3 Pinus taeda | reverse complement strand
CATAGGTGGGTCCGCCCAACCTAACATAGGGTCCAAAACCAAAATTCCCCATAAAGTGGGGTTACGGGTACCCCTCAAACCCCCTGTTAACTATGTGGAAAGAATATAACACAACCCAACAAGTTGGTTGTTGGCTCTAGCTTTTTATGTGCATACTTGGTAAATGACAGTAGACTGATGAACCAAAGATCTTGAAGTGTGCCACATTTGGTTTCTTACTTGAAAAAGCTTCTTTTGGTGTACTCATCTCGAGAATTTGATGAGGACTTCTATTCTACACATAAACAATTGTGTTGCATGCTTTAGCCCAAAAGTGAAACAGTAGGTCCTGATCATGTAATATCGCCCGTGTAGCTTCCAAAATACTTCTGTTCTTCCTTTCAGCCACCCAATTATGCAATGGGTTATGGGGTTCTATTAACTCTCATTGAATGCCTTCTGATGCACATAAGTTCTTGAATTCATTCGACACATATTCTCCACCGTTATTGCTCCTGAGAGCTTTAACATTCCTACCAATTTCTTTCTCCAAAAGTGCTTTAAATTCAAAAAATCTAGCGAACATATGATCTTTATTTTGCATGAAGAAAATTCAACACTTACAAGAAAAATCATCTACAAATATTACATATTACCTATGCTTGTCTGTGGAGGCTATTAAGAATGGTCCACACACATCTGAGTGAACTCTTTCAAGGATCACTTGCACTCAACAATATTTATCATGAAAGGTGGCTTTGGTGTACTTCCCTAATGTACACCTTTTGCATGTGTTTCTTTGCTATAGTGTACCCTTGGGAAGTCCTATAGAAATGTGTTGCATGATCTTCAAAGCTCTATGGTGCAAGTGACCCAATATTCTATGCCACAACTCATCATTGTCTTGACTCTGCACCTTCTATGCTTTTTTCTAAAAAAAACACAATATTCTACATCCAATTTGTAGAGGTTCTTCACTCGAACCCCAATGCTCTTCACTTGTCCCGAGGCTATGTTATGAAGGAAAGCATTTCCTTTTCTAAATATCACATTATAGCCATGGTCCTCCAACATGGCAATTGAAACCAAATTCTTCTTCAAACCCACAACATACATGGCATCTTTTAATGTGAGAGGAGAACCAAACTCCCTCTGAAAGGTAACAATATTGATGTTGGTCGTGCTATACCTCCCACCATCTCCCATTTTGATGTGCATCTACAGGTCCTTCTCTTTTAAGTCACTGAAGAACTCTTTGTTTTCGGTCATATGGAATGGTGATCCACTATCAAGGTACCACACACTACCCATCACCGAAGTCACCATGTAAGTGATGAGGGTGAAATCTAGCTCAAATTATGAAGCAAAAGATTCACCTGCCACTCCTCCTAAGGGCTTCTTGCTAGCCTTATTGTGTGGACACTTTGTGGCATAGTGTCCCAGCTCGTGACAGTGAAAACATTTAATCTTCGAAATGTCCTTCTTTTTGCTGCCCTAACTGGAATATGCTTTAGAATGGGATGAATTACCCTTCCATTTATTCTCCTTTCCCACCAAGGCACAATTCTCCTCATCATCATGTTTGGATGATGATCCATCTCTGGTGTTTCACCAAATCTCTTCTTACACCAAGTCAGACCACAAAGGCTCCCACTCTAGTACCCTCTCCCTCCCATTAACTGAGTCCTAGTAGTTGTGCCAGCTATTGGGAAGGCATAAAAGTACTAGGCTCACTAGGTCATCTTCGAAAATTGTAACATCGACACTTCAAAGCTCATCTCGACATTGGGTGAACTTGGTCAAGTACTTGGTATTGTGTTTCCCTTCTCCATCTTGATTTGTTTGAGCTTTTTCTTCAGGTTCAGCTTCCTATGGTCACTTTTGTTTTGAAATGGGTATGTCAAGGCCTTCCACATCGCATATGGAGTCTCCTTATCATGGAGGTTCAAGACAATATGATCTCGAACTCCTTCTAGGATAGTCCTTCTCGCCTTTTCCACACATTTTCTCCACTGTGCCAGATCTTGAGCATCAACTATTAGAGGCTTAGGAATATCTTTCTCTAGGAATTCCTTAAGCCCATTGTCTTCCAACAATTCCTCAATATTTTCCTTCCTAGAAATATAGTTCAAACTACCCTCAAGGGAATATTTGAGTCTCAATCCGTAGAATGACATCTTGCTGGCTTTGAAGTATGATACTACAAATTTGATTTCACTTGTAAAAGACAAACTTGTATTCTCCTCTTCTATAGTGATTTTATCTCTGATACAATGTATACATTCCTTGTAGATTCAAACTCCTAAATTTAATATGCTAAAAAAAGTTACTTGAATCTACTCTACTCATCAGCGAAAATAATTAAACTATCGCAAAATCACAAAGCATACAAGAGAAAGAATTCAATCAACACATAACACAATGATTTCCTGTGGATAGCCATAGCCAAAAACCCCTGCTATATGTATATTTCATTAGTCATAAAATATGAGAAGATTATCATGCTTTTCACAAGCCTGAGCAACCTCTGTAATATCTCTATATGTCTCACTACTTCCTAGAAAATACTTGGTCAATGCTTAACCAAATTTCTGCTTTCCCAACTCCCTATTCCCTTGCGCCATTCCTCGAGGAATTAGCCCTTATTTAATTGGGAAATTCCTCAATTATTAATTGTGCAATCCTCATAGGCCTTCCTCTAATTGCATGCACCATCTTACAATTTGAATGATTATATAACTCATAGTAAACTATCCCTGAACTCCAATCTCAAATGTGTCTTTCTATGATCTGACATGCGTGAGTTAATTATGAATATATCTTCAATTTACTAATTGATCATTGCAGGAAACACCACACTGCACTTCCGACAGCACCATGTTGCACTTCAAGCAGCACCACACTGTACTTCAAGAAACACCACACTACAGTTTAAGTAGTACCACAATGAACTGCAGGCAACACCACACTTGACTGTAGGCAACACCCCACTAGACTGCAGGCAACACCCCACTTCTAGACCTCCCACTAGTTCGTCCATTGCTTGGGACTATTTTAACTGACTTTAACTTAGTTAGACGGAATTAATTAATTACAACTCAAAATAAACTCAATCAGTGCTCCTAATTGTAGGAGACACTCTACTTGACTCTAGTTAGACCCTCAACTCGAATTAACTGAGCCAACTAAGTCATATTAACTTAGTTAACTAATACAAGTTGTCATGAGATGTGGAATTACAATTTTATTATCAATTTAATTCAAGGAAAAAAATTAAATTATGTTTCTTGTTGCATTTTCAACAAATCCCTTCCACTATTCAACAATATTTGTCTTACAATATATTTTAAAATTCCTTTCTTTACCGCATTTCCTACATGTTCTTGTTGACATAGCAAGAGACTTGGATCTTCTTTTTTGATCTAGATCTCCCTTTGGAGAATTTTCCTTTTCCTTTTCCTAACGATTGATCTTTTATAGTGAATACGTCTTGTTGGTGTGGGGTTATGATAGACGCAGGTTTGGTGTGTAGTTCAACCAACAAACTCACTCAACATTGTCCCTTTAGGAATCACCCACAAAGTGGATGAAGTCTCACCCAAGGTGGATGAAGTGCATTTCTATGACACTAGGATCTCAACTTACCATGCAGGGGTCTGAATACCCAACATATAGATACATGACAACCATTTCCTATTTTATATGTTGTGCGTGACTTCACAGGTTATTAGATTAATTGCGTGACTCATTGTTCACTACCTACAATGCCATTATGGTGGAACTATCTCATTCATAATATCATCCTCAGTTGTATCTAAGTAGTTCACTATCCAACATGCACAAGATTAACATGATAGGAATATAATAACACTATCATCTTCCCATATTACCCAAGATGTTAATGAATTCTTAATTGACATTATAAAGTTATACATTCAGTAACCAAAAAGTATTAATAAAATAACACATTCATACATAAAAACATATAGGAGTAATCCTTTGATCTTCCATGACATCAAATGAGGAAACATGCCTGACGCGCTTATATATAGAATCAACTAAATCTCGCTCACTAGCCTTACTATATCCAACATGTTGTAGCGGTTACAACCACCCTCCAAAATTTTTCCTTAGCTTCGTTCTGGAGCCTCCCTACCAACCATCCTAGCAACATGTCTTGCACTATTAAGTACATAGGCTTCATTGGTTTTTTAGCAGCTTGCTAGCCTGTGCATGTTAGTTTGCTTCTCTCCCTTCATAGAATGTGATTCCGAACTTGGGCTAGTTGTTGGCTAAGCATCTCCCTCAGAAAATTGTGCTATTATGGAGGGGAACCGACCTTCCCTCCAAAAATTTCACAAATCTGGTGGCCAGCTAACTGGGCTCATAAATTGCGCAATACAGTCAGACAATATTCCCTGGGAAAATTATGCAATCTGGCTCAGAACTGCCACTCAACCCATAAATTGCGCAATTCTAGGAGGCAGTCACCTGCTGACCCCAGAAATTGTGCAATCCCTTAGGGACAACTAGCCCAGCTTAGCCCAGAAATTGCGTAATGCCTGACAGACAGTTAAATCTGCTTAGCCCAGAAACTACATAAATTTCCTTCCCATGCTTGCAGACTGATGCATGTGCCTTCAGGTTGACAGGTTACCTCCAGGACCGAGAAAAATTGATTTTCATGTAGAGGTTGCTCTTCCCAAAATAGCAAAAGGCAGCATGCAAATGGTATCCCTAGATTTAGGGATCTATTTGTAGCAGCTGGAGGTTACATGCATAGATATTTTCAGAAACCTCCCGCCAAGTGTCGCTTTTTCCTAAATTTGTGGCATGTGCATCATAAACTTGATCTTATCAAAACTTATGAACCGAACATTGCAAAGCTCATTCCTCACATTGATCTTACAAATCTAACATCCCACTTCGCATCCAGGAGTCTTCGGCACTTTCAGCTTAACTGTTTCAGGGTAAGTCTGCTTCTCATGTCTTACGCTGTGTTTCTATCGGTTTTTGAGTTTCACTTCATGTAGGTGTTGTCTATTTAATTTCAATGCACTCTTGTTGTCTTTTTAATGTATGTTAGCTTGTAGAAGAATTGTTTTAGTTTTCATTCTCAACTCACTTCTCTCGCATGCATGACACATTTTTTGCATTGATTGCGGTGGCTTGCTTCACAAACATCCATGCTTTCTTGTTTTTTTAGTCCTGCACTTACTACATGCATGATCATTCGCTCTTGTTTACACTCACTATCACCATGCATTCAGACGTCTCATGCTTTCAATCGCCTCTTGGTGGGTTTGGGCTGCCTTAGCCCGAACCTTGTCTTACCCAGCTAGCATTATGCATTTTTGGAAGTGAAGGCTGTGCCTTCCCTCAAGAAATTGCGTAAGGCTGGCCCAACACTAACCTCCAAGCTTGCATTGTGAAATTATGGGAGGCAGTGCCTTAATAGCCCCAGAAACTACGAAATGCAGTTTGCTGGTTTGCATGTCACTGCTGACTAAAATTGTGCATTGCACAGTTTTAGTCCTTAGCAGGCCAGGTTGGACTATGCATTGCACAGTTCGTGCCATCAGTCATCCTCCCAACAGCCCAGACTATGCCTTCCATAGTTTTGGTAGTCAGTCTTCCAGCCTCTTAGTGAAAATTACACAATCTTCACAGATAGTCACACAGGTATGTTGCATGCCAGTCCTTTAGTATGTTTTGGTTTTCAACTAATAGATTGCCTGCCATCAGTGTTGCTACGTCTCCAGGTATCACAAATGTTCATCTTCCTCTCAGCAACACAGGTTCAATGACTTCTAGGAGAGAAGAGCCAAAGACACCGTTGAGAGCGCAACTAGGGATGTAGTTGATCAAATGTCTATGAAATTGTCTATCTATGAAGACATCAAGTTGTTCATGGATAAGGATATCAAGATGAAATGGCAATGACATTGCAACGAGCAACACCATCAATAACATCAAAAGGTATCACACCTGCGTGGACAAATGCAAGGGGAATGTTGTTCACAATGCAGAGACAGAGCAAAGTTGCAAGTTCAAGCAAATCCACTTATGATGAAAGCAACTTTGGAGACTGAGGCTATGAGGTGACAACACGACAAGAGGATCGAGTGAAGGTAGAGAGAGAAATAGAGAAGGGGTTACAAGTGCTGAAGCGAAAACTCAAGGAAGAACATGAGTTTCATAGACAAAAGAAGGAGTTGCAATCGGAACAAGTACAACATGAGGCGCAACATCCATAGATTGATGAAACTGCGTCCATACAGGTTATGGTCCCATCCAACAATTAGCATGGAGTGGACAGGGTGAGCAGTGCCATCGATCACATGCAAGGGTGTTTAGGAGCATGGATGTTATAGCACGCATACATGCAATCCCACCCATTTGGCACACTCACCAAGGCGAAGACAAGAAGCAAGTTTGATTGGATCTGAACATGTATTTTGACAAGTTGATGTGCATGGTCACAAATGCACACTTGGAGATCAACAAAAACACTATGCATCATTATGTCGCTGGTCCAACTAGACTCAAGATGAGTATGTAGATGTTATTAGATGAGTTGGATAGAGGAGCCATATTAGTGTGCCCGGACACAATGGAGGCAAGAGTTTTCTTATAGCAGGATGTCACCATTGAGTGTACAGACACCATCACGGATGACCAAGCTTGGCATCAGTTTGAGATCAGATATTGATCTAGGACTTTAATGATAGCTCAAATTTCAAATTGTTCAAAAGAGTGTCGAACTTGAACGACTAGATAGAACTCGTCTTCCTGATTCCGGCACTATGAATGGTTCAAAAAACTGACACTGTATGAAGAACTTATCGCCATTTGAAAAAGTCTAGTAAACTGAAATTTCCAAGAATAAATTGATTTTTGGAAAATATTAAAAAAAGAATATTCCAAGGAATATTCCCAAAAACATTCCTATTTGATTGACCAATTAGGAGCTGACATGTGGCAAGCCCAGACGCCGTCACGTGGCCCTGGAATGGCATGTTAAAATTTTGTTGGGTTCGACGGAATCAAACCTGTGACCTCCAACTGGCTAAACAAGCACGCTACCAACTCCGCTATCGGTGGTCCTTAACAGTTAAGGGACAAAATTTTTATTTAAAGTGTAATGGGTGGAGGTTGGGGGGTTAGGACTGCCAGCAGTCCCAAAAGACTGGTCACATTACCACAAAGTAAACTGTGGCCATCAAAACCGCCAGACTTAACAACGTTATCCCCTAAATGCTGGCGGATTAATCAGTGACATAGGCGACAGAGGTAATGGTAACCGCCAGCTTTGACGGTTTAGTTTGGTGGAGCAAACAAAAAGGCATATTTTTCCAAATTAGTTATAGTTAAGTGGCAGTTCACCAGATTTAGTGGAGGATCTCTAGGAGATAATGATTAAATGCACCCCAGGAGCCGTTTTTGACCTAAGAGAGTGAAACAAGAGGTTATCTAGGCTAATTGAGGCCTTTTGAAGCCAATGGAATAGCCCAGAGCTCCAAGTCTAGAAGAGGACAAGAAGGAAGAAGGGCTGAAGGCATTCTCCTTACCCAAAGGACCTCAAGACAATCCTTGAAGCATAAGAGGGTTTGTTTGCAAAAGTTTGCTTGAGTAATAATTTGATTACACTGCCATTTAGTTATGAAATTTGTCATTAGTTCTTTGAAAGCTTTGTGAATTTTGTTGAAGTGATTTTGTTCATTTTGAAGATGAAAAATTCTACAAGTGAGTCTTCCAAATCCTCCTCTTTCACAACATTCTTTGATGAAAACTTGAAGCGAGATTTTTTCATCATGATGGATATGGTGAGGGAAATGAGTATCAAACTTTGAGAGTAGTTGAATTACATGAAGGAAGAGAAGCAGTTGCTTTCTAACAAATTGCAGGAAATGGAGAGACAAATTCATATTGCAAATATGGATCTGGAAAAGATGCATGAGTTGGAAACATAGCTCCTTGTTGCCAAAGAAGCCTGAGTCAAGTATCAGCTTGAAGAACAGGTAAAAAATTCTACTTTGTCTTCAATTTCCTCTAAGAATGTTTATGCTGGTTCTTTTGAAAAACATACAAGAGGCATAGGGTCCAAGTTAGTGTCCAAAATGGGCTATGAAGGAAAAGGATTGGGCAAACATGCACAAGGTATTGTTGAGCCAATAATAGTTGAGGAAAAGCCTAAGTATTTGGGTCTTGGCTATGGACAATATTATAGAGAAAGTTCCAAAACATTTATGAAGGCAATTGAAATAGTTCCTAGAAGGAGTTTCCATTTAGGTTCCCTACCTCAAGTTGTAAAGATTTTATTCTTGGGGAATGCAATTGTTTGAAACATCATTTGCAGGAAGAAGGTGTACATAAACATACACTTGAACCAAAAAGTTGTGAAATCTATAAAACCATTGAAGGGATTGATGGTGTTCCAAAGGGAGCTACTTCTTCATTTGATTCACCTTCTCATGAAGGTAATGAAGCTGAAAGAGAAAGGTATAAATCTGATTTCCATCACACTTCTTTTGATTATGTTAAGCATGATAAATTTACACATAAGCATTGGAAAAGAATTGCATGTTCCTTTTGTGGTTTGGTTAACCATAGTGTTTCTAGATGTTGGAAGAGAATGGCCACATACAGGAAACTTTTGAAGGAAAGAAGGCAAGAAGCCAAAGGTCCATTGGACAAGGCAAATTATGTTGTCAAGAAGATGAACATGTGTTGTACTTATTGCCATAAGCAAGGACATATTGTTGAAAGGTGTTGGACTCTGAATCCAACAATGCTTCCACGAAATTTGAAAAAAGTGGAGAAAGAGTATGGTAAGAATTGAAAGGAAGTTTCCATAATTGATGTGATTCAGGATGATCCACATGTTGATATCGATGTTGATGTGCAGTTAAAGGAAGGACCTTTGGTGTGGATTGGTAATAAATTGTTAGAGTTCTTATCCAATTAAAGTTACATGTTTTTTTATGAGAAAAGAAATATGTCACATCTATGTTCATTTCTTTTCTAATGGAATGCAAGTTGCAGGATTGAAAAGTTGAGTATGTAGACTCACCTTATTGCAACAAAATTATGTTAATTTTAGCTT
The DNA here is from genome assembly GCA_000404065.3 of Pinus taeda. NCBI lineage: Eukaryota > Viridiplantae > Streptophyta > Pinopsida > Pinales > Pinaceae > Pinus > Pinus taeda. Next base: position 578,738 of record APFE031730157.1, on the reverse strand, counting down.
TGAAAGTACATGTACATGTGATCGAGGATCTTGTACTTATGATTGTACTTAAGAGAAAGTTGAAGAATCAAATAGATGCATGAGGATGGAATGTATGAACATAGGGATGTTAATGATTTCGTTGTATTTGAACATGTATGTAATTGATTTGATGGAAAGAAATCAACCATCATATTGTTTTGTTTAAACATGCATGTAATGTCATGTTGACTTGGAAGAGTTTATTTGGTCTCCAAGATTGTAAAAGGGAGATAATGATGAAGTGTTTCATCTTTGTAAAAGAATCATTAAAATTCTTTTTGTACATGCTTGACTTGCAGGGTCAATTGTTGAAAGGGTATGTTTTTGTCGGTTTGGGATTTAGTCGATCATTTGTACATAAGATGTAAATACATGTTGATGATTCACATGATGTGGAATTTGTTTCTTTTGGTGGAGCAAGAATTTATGTCGTCAAGTTGTTTTCTTGTATTTTGACATCGTCTGCTGAAAGAGATTTGCAACAGAAAAAGTCACCATGGAAGTGGTTTGGAAGCAATATTCATCTACCTTCTATAAATTTTGAATGAGTTCAAGGAAGACAATTCTTAACATGAGGACAAGCGCACCCAGGAAGAGAAGTGTCGACTACCTTTGACATTTGGTTCAAAGGCACCCACCATGTAGGAAAGTGTATGAAGGATAAAAGAATAGGGTACTATACTCTCATCTACTGTTCGGATCAATATATCAGTCTTTTGGGGTCCAAAAGATTCCAAATGGGGAGGAGTGATTAAATATTGATCTAGGACTTTAATGATAGCTCAAATTTCAAAGTGTTTGAAAGAGTGTCAAACCTGAATGACCAGATAGATCTCATCTTCTTGATTCTGGTGCTATGAACGGTTCGAAAAACTGACACCGTATGAAGAAGTTATGGCCATTTGAAAAAGTCCAGTAAACTGCAATTTCCAAGAATAAATTGATTTTTGGAAAATATTAAAAAAATAATATTCCAAGGAATATTCCCTAGAATATTCTTGTTTGACTCACCAATCAGGAGCTGACATGTGGCAAACCCGAAGGCTACCATGTGGCCCTGGAATGGCATGTTAAAATTTTGTTGGGTTCGACAAAATTGAACCCGTGAACTCCGGCTGGATAAATAAGCACGCCACCAACTCCACTAATGGTGGTTTTTAACAGCTAAGGGACAAAATTTTTATTTAAGGTGTAATGGGTAGAGGTTTGGGGGTCAGGAAGGTCAACGGTCTTACCCACCACCGGTCCCGAATGACTGGTCACATTACGACGGAGTAAACCGTGGCCATCAAAACCATCAGACTTAATAACGTTATCCCCTAACTGATGGCAGATTAACTTGTCACATGCACACTAGAGGTAACAGTAACGACCAGCTCCAATAGTTTAGTTTGGCAGAGCAGACAAAATTGTGAATTTTGCTAAATTAGTTACAGTTAAGTGCCAATTCGCCAGATTTAGTGGAGGATCTCTAGGGGATAATGATAAAATGCACTCGAGGAGCAATTTTTGACCTAAGGGAGTGAAAAAAGAGGTTGGCTAGGCTAATTGAGGCGTTAAAAATCCAATGGAACAATCCACAAAAGCTAAAGAAGCCATCTTCAAGGAGATTTTCATCAAGGGAGATTTTGGAGCTTAGGGTCACAAGGGGTTGGAGGCTGTTGCAAGAGCTACCAGTATCCATTCTTAGGGAACCAATAGTCATTCCTAACTATAATGAGCCTTATGAATCCATTTATAGGCTTTAAGGAAGCATCTAAATATTTCTAAAGGCCGAGATGCTACAGGGATGTTTGAGGCAGCCTAGTGCCAACCGTGGAGGAAGGCCTAGATTAGGGATGCAGTGCTCATTTTGAGAAAATAAACAGTCTATTGTTGATGCCTAATATGTGATGGATATAGTAGAAGAGGTTTTACAGATAGTTGAATACTTATGAAGGAGTTAGTGCCATCAAGAAGCTTAAGAAATTTTAGTGCACCGATTGAAGGAATCAAGTCTAAGGGACCTTAGATCTGATTGCAGAATGATGACAACAATGATAGGGATATAGATGGTTTTCTAAGCCCATTGGTTCAGTCAATAACCATTGGAGTTGATTGTGGAACTTGTAAAAGAATTGAAGCCATAATCCCAAAGAGCCAAGTCAAATTGACAGAAGCTGAAGGAGATGTAGCCCACGATATTCGGGTGAACTCCTAGATTAAATTAATTGTTATGTGTTGATGTTTATTTGCTGCATTATATGGCTGTTATGTGTGTTTAATATTAGCATAAAAAAATCGACTTAAATCACTTAAATAGTTAAAAACAAACAAAGACATACACCTGTTTCAAGTCCTTAATTATGCAATTGTCAACATAAGCTAGATCATATATTTGTTAAGCTTTGGAGTGGGAGGTTCTTGTAAGTATAACAAGATGTTAAACCCTCATTTCAGATTAGTTCACCACCATCGATCATGGCAAGGATGTCGAAGAGTTGGTATTACCACAACTATCCAAGTGTTAGTGATATCTTGCATGGCTTTCTTAAGACTATTTTGTCTCACATGGGTACATGTGTAGATTGTATGAAACATCTTGTCAAGTTGAACTTCAAGTGTCGATAGTTTAATGTAACAATCATAGATTAGTTGAAGAGTCATGAGGGTAGGTGAACAATCACAAAGGGGAATGTCAAGGGTCACTCCACCCTTTTGCATATATAGTACATCATAACTTATTGTACAGGATTTTGGTCAGCCAAGCTTCTAATAGGAGTATCTTAGAGAAAGCTTGGAAAGTATTGCAATGAGCCTTGGCTTCTCTACAGTTCAAAGCTAGTACATCTCTTTAGAGGAGCAGGCGGCAATGACTGTAACATTCCACTATCAGGGCTAGTGATTGGTCATGGTTGTACTGTATGATTGGAACTTTCACTTCTTAATATAACAGATCCAACACATTTAATGCATATGTTTTTATTGTATTTCAACTATCTTGGTTACTCTAATGATATATGTATATGTTTGCTTATGCATGCATGTATGCACTCTTTCTGTATAAGTATGTATGAATCTTATTGAGATGTGTTGTTGGTTTAACTTTCATTTTGGATTGTCAGCTTACTGGCTTTCCAGTTTGTGATGCATCTTTGGTTATGTGTTATCTTCTAAGTTGTGTGCTTCCACAGGTTTCCAAGGGGCGCACTCACCTCACTTTCCGCGTGTTAGAACCATTCATGCACCTTCCTTGGCCTATTGCGTATGTCACGCCCTTGCTACCAATAGGGACATATTACTTGCTTCTACGTGCAATCGCAGTCAAGGCAATACCATACGAACCACTCCTAGGACTCCTACACCAAATGGTTTGAGGTCTATTTGGGGCTTCTTACCAGGAAAATACCCTCAACATTTTTGGTGCTAGAAGGAGGGCCAAATGACAAGTTGAGACCTTACATCCTACTTTGAATCTTTGCACATCGATCATGGATATTGTCACACTCATCCCTCTGTGATGTTTTTCGTATGTCTAACCTCTCGACATCATGAGGGAGTTTGCTGATCTCTTGTTCGAATTCATGTATGATGGTGAAGGTGAAGTAGCCTGGCTTGAGAACTTAGAATACTTCTATGCATTCCTTGTAGACGAGTTCTATGCAGAAGATGCCAACATGCTGCTTGTATACACACTTCACGAATCCCCACTATGGTGGTGTTGGAGTTTGTCACCCGAGAGCATGCACTCACTTGAGTAGTTCTGTGATCTGATTGAATCTACTTTCCATCCTTTTGATACAAAACCTCTTGACCAAAAAATGTTAAAACAATGGAAGGCCCCACATGAATCGCCTATGGAATTTTGGGACCGCTTCCATGTGTTGCATTTTTAAGCTCCAAGTAGTTAGATGAAATTCCAGTATCTCATGGATAGATTTGAGTATTTTCTTACAAAATATGTTAATCCTAAGAAGAATTTCAAGCCTAATCCCCGCTCATCATACTTCAGTGATGGAGTTGTGCAGTCATAGATGGACAAAGTTACTGTCACAAGTGACTGTCCATCGTTCCCTCATCAAACGACTCCATCACCAAAGTAGCGTGGGAGAACTAGCACACACATTCGTTCAACTGTTAGATCCTCCCAACATCACTTCTCTCAATTGTTGCGCATATTGGGTTGTGAATCCCATGGGTTGTCACATGTATTTCATACCTCAACCTCCGTCTTCATATTCTGATGATCCTTCGGATTGCATTATCTTGTGTTCTTCCATTCCAGACTCTACACTTGTTGTGAACAAGGATCAATCTATCGATGGAGTTGGTGTTGCACAACCAACCTGTGAGTGAGGTGGATCCTATGAGTGAGGATCCACCTCACTCATAACATCAAACTTGTAGGCCACTTTTCATCATATTTTTAGGCTAGATCCACTTCCATCATTTAAACCCAATACCAAATAATAATACTGGAACCAATCACTTTAGCAAACCACTTAATCACTGAACCAACTAAATCATCAAATCAATCACTAAGTCTCAATCAACTATTGCAACCAGATCAAACTAAACTAGAACATATCATATCAATGCACAACTACTCATCAATCTAAACACTATTACCCAACAAAGAAATCAATTATTACTACTACAAAACTTGATCAACCATATGTCAGAATATATACGCTACTCTTCTGCATCATAACTACGTATGTACTTGTTTCTCCTTAAGGGGACCTACATATGGATCTCAACATACTAATAAATTGAGTCTAAATCACTGTCATACTGAATGAACCACTGAATCACATACTGAACCCATCACAAATCATTGAGATAAATAAATATCACCACACAATAACATCATCCTAGTATACATATCATTCCATAAACAATTCAACCCAACCGAAACTATCAAACACAGATTATTATGTGAGATACTTCATAGATAGACAACAACAAACATATCAAAACCGATTAGACATAATTAACAACTCATACTGCAAAACCCTAGTAGATTTACGTGACTCTTATAAAGAACCTCCGCATATGTACGCGCTTCTCATTCACCACACTTTCTCACAGATCTGTCCATACTGCAGAATTTATATGCGACTACCTAGAAGCAGATTCATGTATGTAAATGAGTTCTCAAAGACATACCAATGTACACATATGTAATCACTAAGTTATACCTTTGTTGCACAATACAACATCTCTCAAAACCAAATCTCAACATATAAACCGTCACAGACACACATCATAATATCCTCATCACAGATCTATCAAACCATAAACATATTATTCAATATGTGTCCATTTCATATCTATTAGATTTGATCCATTTTCATGCTCCCTGGTGCACACCTATTTTAGATCGAGTGATTCATAAATAATCCATCACATGCACACCCTAACACTTTGATCTCCATCTCCTTATGTAGCTTAGGCCTTAGCCAATACCTTATGCCAATCCCTTAGTAATGCTGATGGTATTCTTTGACGATATCAAATATCCATTGTCATGCTCATTACTATGGGCCAATATGATGGTAAAGACCCCAAGTATTCATAATACCATAGTGAGTTAAATGTACGCAAATTCTCTTCATCATACCTGAGTATGTACACAGATTATATTCACAGGACCCATGTATACTTTCCTAAAATCCACCTTTATCATATTTATGCCTCTGAGCTAATATTCCGTTGTCCATCTCACATGTAGCATCTACATAACCATCATGTTGACATCTTTATCAAGTAGGTTTTCATCAAGGACAAATTTTTTCAATTCTCTCTGTCACACTGCATAACCATCATGTAGGTTTCCATCAAGGACAACACATTAGTCATAATTCCAACACAATTCAATATGTCAACATATAAAGATAGCATGCATCAATGACAAAGCATTAGTCTCGCCATTGGATCAACATATATAGAAAGAAAGTATCGATATCAGATAGAAAAAGAGTAGAACTATATTATCAGTTTCGAGAAGAATGATTAAAGACACGATTATTGTAACAAGTCTCCCCTTAAATCCTACTTCCTCTATCCTTCTCTCAGTAGTGTCTCGATAGCATAAAATTTCATAAATTCTGATCCATATTGCTATGGCCAAGCCTCCAATATATAGGAAAGTGGAGGCTATGGAGATTGCCCAATTCCTCCTTAGTTCAATTTGGGCAAAATATTTTGGTTGAATAATGTTTCCTCATTTAAAAATGCTTTTGTCCACTTTTTAGATGCTTTTATGCTTAGGAAAAATCTTCCCCGTTTTTTATGGATCTTTCCTGCTTTTGTATGCTTTTCTTATTTAGGAAAAAGATGCAAATGAGGATAAAGATATCATATTCCACCATATGAGTTTCCTCAAATAAAAAGCAGTGTCATTGTGAGTTTAACTCAAGATTTATTCTCGTGACTTAGGTGAGGATTTGGTAATGTTGGTCTGATGAAGAAAGAAAGCATTATAGAATAGGATAATGTTGTTCCCATGGTACAAGACTCATGTTATAATGCACTTGTGAAGTACAGAGGGTGCATTACAATCTTAAATAGGCAAGAAAAAGGGGAATAACGGGGTGTATTTCAACCAACAACATAGTATTCTCCTCTAAGCTGATGAGGAGGTATTTTCATGGATAACAATTTCCAAATCTGAAGCAAGTTATCATCAATGAAGGTCTCTGGCTATGTCACATTCAACAGATAGAAACAATGGCAACAAATAGTTGTAGAGAATTTGGATTTCTCTTATATTGGCTTTATCCACCTCACATGCTTCTTCTCTTAAAATATAGCCACTCCATAGGTCACAATACCTCTTCTAAAAATAATGGTAGAGTTTGTTTTGAATAAACTTCAACGACTCACATTTGACTCTTCTTCTCCAAATGGAATTTCTTTCTTCACTAAATAAGAAACTTGATGGTGGAATATGGGACATGAATTTTATTCCTTATAACACCCAATGGGAGATAAAGCACTTGTAGATGCTCTAGATTTTGCACTAAATATGACATTATCAATTCCACTTCAATAGATTATAGACTCAAAATCTTCGATTCTAGTATCTCCACACAATATGATTTAACAATAAATAATTTAAGAACTTTTCATTTCCTACAATGTCACAGTTGCTTCATATGGCACTAGATGGAGTAATAGAGGAAAATAAATGAAAATACAAAATATGCCTGAAATTATGATGGTTGTTAAGTTTTAGACTAAAGTGAATTGCAATGGCATTGTGACTTGGTTAGTGGAAAGTCATTTGGGCGACTAAACATTGAGATATCTGCAAATCTTATAATTTATTGAAGTAGATATTCTCGCAATTTTTTCCTAGCATCGACAATTATTGTAGAGCAATATTTTGCATTATGGATCTACATCTATGGGGAGCGAGTAATTTTCTGAGATGAATTTTTCCTTCCACTGTAGTTAACAAGTAACAAATTCACATCATCTTATAGAAAGAGTCAATGTTCATTCATTTATATTGAAAATGTTCTGGAGAGAAATAATCTCTGATAGCTTTTGACACTATATTTTGAGTCAATAAGGACAATGAAGCTACTTATTTCACGATGTAGAAATGTGCATAAGGTATTTTGAAAAAGAACACCTCCTAAAGAGCATCAAATTAAGAAGAAAATTGTCATAGGATGCCATGAATTTGTTTTAAAAAAAAAGATCAAATACCAACGGATTTAGACGAACTATTAAGTTATGTTCAAGTCCATGTCATATTATTGTACAAAAAGGTTATGGAATTACATTAATGTTAAACTATGTAGGACAAGAGCTCTACTCTTGAAAGAAAAAAAAATGGAGTTCGTGAAATAATTGAAGAAATGGACGAATTACAAGGTGAAGAGTTTGGGGCAAAATTAAATTCTTATTTTTTCATTTTCAACAAGCTTCCTAAGGTATGAAGTGCTATAAAGCAATTTGTTGATTGTATTTTATTTTCTATGGTTGTAGAAATTTTTGAGGTTACAATAGTTGGATCCATTACCTTACAGTGCCTTACTAGTTGTATATGTCTCCTCTATACACATTGCATCTACACCCACTAATTACTCCTTCATCTAATACTATACGCTTAAGGTTGTTCGCATTGGGATGGAGAGAGTGGATTTTGTTCCAAGTTTAGTTATCAATGGAAAAGAACATATGTCCAACACAAATACAAAGTTGTGATTTGGCCATGACTTGTAGCTTGTTGAGAAACATTTGTGGCAGTTTACACCATGAACTACAACCCTCCCATTCAGACATGGTGCATTTTTCTTTGTTCCAACCTAAACTCTCTTGACTAAGGTAGTGACAATTCTAGCATTAGATGTGTTAGGAATTGTACCAATCATGAATAATTTGATTATACACTTGAACAATATTACTAGAACTATAGGCAATTTAGACCCTTGGCTTGAGTTTCATAATAGTGTTGCTTCTATTGATATTTATAGAATATCAAAGTTAGCATGCTTTTTCAACCACTATTGAGCAGGAAATCTATCAATTTACAGGTTTATGCCTCATGCAACTATTGGAATGAACCATTGATGGGCAATTTTGTTGATCAAAACCAATGGATTTGAAACAGGTCTTAACAATCAGAGTTTAAAATGAAGGCACATGTAGCAAAGTGGTATGGAAAAACCTCCCAGTACATAGATCTTCGGTCAGGGTTAATTGCAACATACAATTGTCTCTCCTCCAAAATAAACACAAGGGTTGTGGAAAGTGGTTTTTGGTCTTTATGAAACCATCAAAGGATTATGATGTGTGCATGATGAAGACCGCATGCCCGCATGACATATATATATATTATATATATATATATATAATAATAAGTTAAAAAACCCAAATGATTTGTTATTGTATATTATAAAGCACGAAGGTTTTATTTTAGAAAACATTATATATATTTATATGTAGAAATTAGACTATAGATTTGTAGCTACTCATGAAGTTTTAATTAAAATCAAGATACAAATCTGCTACACTACTCTGCAACATTAATTCACAATTTAGAACAAAAGTCTCATACATGCAAGAAGAAATAACACACATGCAGTAAGTATTTTTATCTGGGGAAAGAAATCTACTAAAAACCCTAATTTCTACTTGCATTAATCGAATGAATATAGATGTATTACAATTTCTTTTCTCAGCTGATCTCAGCTTGCAAGTGCACAACCTATCTCTCTACTCACTGAAGGCCTCTATCCCAGACTTAGTCAAAATATTTCCTGAACTTGAGCTCCTATTTCCTTGTGTTAGGAAATTCCTCTAATTGAATTGCGCAATTCCCTAGGTTGGTCATCTGACTACATGCAACACTTGTACACTCAAGACTAGTCTACAACTAATGTTACACTTCCTTGGAATCTCCAACTCAACTAGGTAACTCAAATTCTCTGCATGCACTAGCTATTTTGGGTTGATTGATCAGTTAATTGGATGATCAATGAGTTTGACTGAAGTCCCACTACTTAAATGAACTTCCACTAGTTCTGCTAAAAGTTGGAACTAGTTTAACTGAAAATAAGCTGAGATAACTGACCATGATTGCTACAAGTTAGAAATCATGCATGTAGAACTAAGCTCTAACTCCAACTCGAATTTACTGAGTAAACTTTGTGACACAAGCCATGCCACACAAGTTAACATCATCCAATTTGTCTACTAATGTCGAAATACATTTTTTCTCAATTTAATCAAGGAAAAATAAAATTGAGAATTTCTTGTTGCATTTTTCAACATTATATATATACTATTAAAATTTTTTAACTTTATTGTAAATATTATTAAAAGACAATTTTGTAACTATTTTAAAAATCAATTTTCAACCTGATAGAAATAGTTAGACTTAGGGAGAAAACAAAAGTCTGAATCAACATTTGGCAAGGGTTCAGAGTCTGGACTCTAAGAGACTTATGTAATGAAAAAAAAACTATCAGAAAGTAAATGATAAAAGGCCAGTTTGATTCCAACATTGGGTACATTGCATAATTTTTTTTCTCTCTATGTTTTTATCATTAATTGATGTTTCCTTCTATTGGTATGATTGTATGTAGTAGTAGGGATTTTAAGTCTTGATTATGATTTTACCTTGAAATGTTACTCATGTTTATGGTTTAAATTTTTTAATGGGAACTCCACCATGCCGTAAATTCCTTCACATTTCTAGTTCTTTCACCATTGTTTCTGCAGAGTTTAAGTTTAGATTCTTAAATGTCCTAGCTATACAACCCTGTCCCTCTTTATCTTTCTTCTATGCATCTCTATGATTTAAACTTTGTGATCCTCAGTGGTCTATCCATTCTAGTCTTGAATGTTAGGCTTTTGAACTTGAATAGTCATTGCATTGCTCATGGTCTCTTTCTTTGGGCATTTATTTAAAAGTCGTTATCATTTCTAGTATATGTCTTGGGCATTAACCTCTTGAAGCCAAAGGCTATCACCATGAGCAAACACCAATTGGTGCTATTTTGAGGGACATAAAATTAGGGTTTCATAAAATCTCAAAGCTTGTTCTTGAGGATGACAAGAATCAAGCTTCAGGTTGTAACCTTCACCATTTATTTTCATCTTTGGTACTTTTTATTTTTTCTGCATTAAGAATGGTATTCCTTGCATTTTCTCCTAATAATTTATCTTTAGAGAATGAAGAAATGATAAAGCTACAAATTAATCCTCAGAGGTCTTATTTCATGCATTTTGATGATGCCCCTATTTATGATTCAGATGAAGGGTTGAATTTTTCATAAGATGCTCCTCTTTATGACTCATATGATTAAGAGGAGGAGTTTGGTGTTGTTCATCAAGCAAACTTACTCACAGGTAAATTTCATGAAGGACCTAATAAAGATTTTTTTTGTTGGAATGAAGAAAATGAGGTTTCTAGAACATAGGTAAGCAACTTTCAAGAATTTGGTCATACCCATTTCCTTTTCAGAAAAAAATCAGTATTTGTGCGAGAAGCCCAAAGTTGTAGAATTAAGAAACAAAGTGGTTGCCTTATAGAGAAAGATATCTCCATATAGTACAAGGAATTCACAATTAAATTTTTTCATGATATATTTCACCAAGCAGTTACAAAATCAAAAATAAAATCTTGAAGTTTATGATCAAGATTATGTCTTCTTTCATGCTTATTATGATCCTGCATCAGATTATATCGATTTTTTGGGTAGTCTGGAGGTATAAATGATTTTGCAACTGATATATATCACTGGGTATGCACATATTCTTGTTGATGAGTGATTTACATTTATTTTATTCTTTTATTTTAAGAAACAAAAATGAGATGGTATCAGTCAAGCACCTAGAAATTTGCACGTTGCCACTTGAAAGTTGTTTTTACTTGATTGACGAAAGAATTGTTTATAGTAGGATCCTGTATATAAATAAACTCAATACTGAGCATTTAGTTACAATTTTCCAGAAGTTTTGTTTTAGTATTTTAGTTTATGAATAAGTGGTTATACTTCCAAAAATATAGATTTTAGAGGGGTTTCAAAAGTTTCAAAATCTCCAGAGATGATTGCAATAAGATTCAAAAGTTTGACTCTGTCACCCAATCATAAGGCATATGGTCTATTGTTCTCAGTGTTTTACAAGTAAAACATTATCCCTAGATGGAGCAAGATGTTGTAACCAAAATTTGCAAGGTAAAATTATGGTGAGTGACAAAGTTTGCTAATGTTGGAACTGGGTTCTTTTGCCTCAAATGTTATTTATAAGACTCTCTTCTAATATGCTTTGAATCCTTTAGACTGGTCACCATATGCAATAGAGATTTTCAACACAAGTGTTTTCTCATTCTTTTTATTTAGAAGGTATTTCCAGATCTAAAGTAGGTTATAATCAACGAAGGTCTCTAGACATGTCACGTTCAATAGATAGAAAGAATGCCAACAAATATCTATAGAGCATGTGGCTTTCTCTTTGATTGGCTTTATCCATCTCACATTCTTCTTCTCTTAAAATCCAAACACTCTAGAGGACACAATACCTCTTCTAAAAATTATGGTAGAGTTTGTTTTGAATAAAATTCAACAACTAACATTTGAATCTTCTTCTCCAAAGGTGGAGAGGAGAAAAGCCCCAGTGGACTAATCCCCAATGGTGGTAAACCAACCTTTTTCAAGGCCTGTGGGACTAATCGGTAAACCAACCTGATAAACCGGACCCTATTGGAACTAAACCCCTAAGCTGTCACTCAACCCAATGGAATTCCCCTTTTTCGTGAAATAAGCAAGTTGATGGTGGCATATGGGACAAGATTTTTATTCCTTTTGACACCCGATGGGAGATAAAGGATTTGTAGATGCTCTAGATATTGCACCAAATATGAAATTATCGATTACACTTCATTAGAATATGGGATCAAAATCTTGGATTATAGTATCTCCACATGATGTGCTCCAATAATAGATAATTTAGAAACTTTGTATTTCAACAATGTCACAACTGCTTCAAATGGAACTCAATGAAGGAATAGAGGAAAATAAATGAAAGTATAAAATATGCCAGATATTATGATGGTTGTCAAGTTTTAGACTAAGTGAATTACAGTTGTGTTGTGACTTGGTTTGATCAAGTTAGTTGGGTGACTTAATGTTGAGATATTGGAAAATCTTACAATTTATCAAAGAAGATATTCTCACAATTGTTTTTAGCATCGACACTTGTTGTAGATATTTTTTTTTGTGTTATGGATACACACCTATGGGGATCGAGTGCATTAAATTAGGGTAACTAAATTATGTTATGTGCTACAGGTGTCTGAGATGTATTTGTCCATCCCCTATAGTAAAAAAGGAATAAACTCATAAATTCTTATTGAAAGTGTCGATGTTCAATTATATTGACATTGTTTTGGAGAGGAATAAGCTTTGATAGCATTTTCCACTAGATTTTGAGTTACCAAGGAAAATGAAGCTACTTATTTTAAGAGGCAGAAATGTGCATAATATATGTTGAATAAAAAAACCTCCCAAAGAGTATCAAATTACAAACATTTCATCTGAGGATGCCATGAATGTGTTTAAAAAAGAAAAAGATCAAATGCTAGCAACTTTAGACAAAATATTAGTTTTTTTTCAATTCCATGTCACCATTTTATACATAAAGGTCATGTAATTCCATTTGTTTTAGCTCCTAATGACAACCCTTGGGTTTAGAAGAGGTCAATTCCTAGGACATCTTAGTCTCTATTGAAGATGATTCATTGATGCTCAAGAGATAAATGAAAAATAAATTTAAATCTGGTTTAATTACCTTTCACAGAGGTAGATTCAAACATACACATAAACAATATAGATCATCCCAAGAATAAATGTCCAAGTCTGGTGGCATACACATAGTAAATGCAACTCAATTTGTCATTATAGTAAATATGGGAAGGGGGAAAGTAAGGAAGGAATTCAACATAGAGGTATGGACAGACCCAAAATCCTAAGTAATAAATCCCAACAAAATTATGAAAGAATAAGAAAATAAAGTGCAGAAATTGTGGAGCGCATTTTAAGGTTTCTAGCTCAATATTTCATGAGTACATTCTGCTATACTATAACATAGTGAATTTGTAGTCTTACAACTATTGTCTGCTATAATATAACATAAGTAAATACATGATTTATAAGTGAATCCAGCAGCTACCACTTACACAATTTTTGAGGAAGAGAAACACATATGAAATGACATATAGAAAAAGAACATATACTACACATTACTATGCTTTGAATCACCATATCTTCTTCATCAATCTTCAAAAATGGAGTCCATATCACAGGTTCAACACTGTTAAAATTTGTATAACATTTGCCACCTCATGAACAAGTAATTGAACCAAAACTTGGAACCTCTTTCTCTACAAACAGAACTCAGAATCTCTGAAAAGACAAAATTCAGATCCATGAGAACATAATTTCAGAACCCTTATAATGAGTTTCTTCCCTCTTTTTACACAGAGAACCCAAGCAAAAAAACTTACAAAATATCTTCAAATGTTACAACTGTCTGAGCATGTGAATGACCTAATGATTACAAAATAGACCCAATTCTCTTCTTAAAAATGTAATTTTTTTAATAAAATAATGAAACATGAGAAATGTGGGTTGTCATGATGGACACAAAAAAATATCTCCAATGCCAATTCCTTTGATTGCCTTTGATCGGGCCATGGTATCACTCCACAGTTACCAACTATTTTGCCTATCCCTTTCTCCTTTAAACAACTTGAACTTCCCCACATGGAGTTGCACATGAACATGTGTGGTGGTGTTGAAGGTTCCCTGTGACATAGCTTCTGACCCATCTACCCCTTTATTACCTTAGTGGCACACTATCAGAGTCCAATACTTCTCTTAACATTTAGATGGTGCAATTTCGAAGTCGAGGTGCATCATAATTTTATTTAAAATGTTGTTACAAAAATCCAAAGTTTCGATACCTTGACCCCTTCTATACTTAGCTCGTTATTTATTATATACCATAGAACCATTGCTTGTGACTAGAGGCTTTCATACAATATAACATTCAAGATTTTAGAGCCCCCGTGCATCGTAACTTTATTTAAGAGAACGTTATGAATTACAAACTCCTAATTGGATTTCATGTCCTTGATGCCCTTAGCACCCTTCTTGTTTTTCCTCTATGGGGCCATTGCTTATGAACATGGGTGTAGTGCTCAGGTGTTACGATATCAGAGCCTTCATTCATTGTAACTCTATTAATATAGAAGATACAAAATCATACTATCCTGATGCTCTTAGACCCTTTCCTATTAGCCTCCTTATCAAAACTCCACCATAGAACTTGGTGCCATCAATAGCGGCTTGACGCATGCATTCTAAAGCCTTTGGGTTAATGACAAGAGCCTATCTCCCTTTGTATTCATGCTTTTCCCTTGGTTATTTTGAATGCTTGCAATTAAGTTCCTCTTCCCATCGGAGCTCCTCTCATTAGAACATCTTCGAATTTGAAATTAAAACAAAGTTACGATGTCTCCCTCTTCTAATGAGCTCCATAGCACCTGGGTGCTCGGCCTTGGTCCACACCCTTGGTTCTTTGGGCTCTCGAAACCAAATGCCAACAACGCATCGGAAGCCCCTCTCATTAGAGCGTTTTCAAAAAAATTACAAAGGAGTTTCGATGTTTACCTCCAAATATGGTTCATAGCACTTAGGTGCTAAATTTTCTCTCCACTATGGGTTTGTTGGATATGTCATGAACACGTGCTAGGTCGAATCAGAAACTCTTCTCATCGGGACCTTTTAGAAAATGTAATTTCAAAGGGGTTCCAAAAACTCTGACCTCCGATATTCTACATAGCACCTGGCTACTCTGCCCTTTCTACGTCCTTGGTCATCTGAGTCCTCATGACCAAATGCCAATAACATCGGAGCCCCTGCATCAGATCAAGATTTTTTTATGAAACAATTCAAACGGGGGTTACGAAATATCTTTCCTACAAAAGGTTGATCTCCGAGATGTCATCACGTTGAGGTCATCCTCTCAACGTGGTGCCTCCTAAGTGGTGACGTGTGTCATCCATATTTGCCCCATTAGGTCCCCAAAAATGTCGAAACTGATTGCCACGTGTCCATTGTATGTCCATCTCATACTGACTTCATCAGCCATGTCTTCTTCTTAGAGCCAAACACTAGCTGCCATGTGTCTTCTTTGGAGCAGAGAGGAAAAGGCCCCTAGTTCTTCAGATTTTAAACGATTTCCTTTGTATTTCATTCTCTCGAAAACCTTGGTGTTATTTGAAGAATTTCAATTTCGAAGGAGTTACAAAACTCCAAGATCTCGATACCATTCTGCTCTGAAGTCTTCTCCTTCCTATATCAGGTTCTGAGATGTTAAGGCTCCAATATGCCATTTTGGGGCTGCTTTTAAAATAAACTGTTGAGGTCTCCTTGTTACTTCCTTCGATATCCCACAATCCTGATATACTACTTTCTAGTCCTTTCGGTATTATCTTCTGATATTTTGGTCCCCTTTTGATTTCGGCCTCAAAAATTTCAGCATTTCCTCTTGGCATTTCAGCTCCCTTCTAAATCTTAACTCTGAAATTTTGGTTCTCCCTTTGATTTTAGCCTCCGATTTTCAGTCCTTTTTTATGGTTTTGGGACTTAGGCTGTCCCTTTTAGTTTTCCCTTTGGAACACCAAGACTGCACCCATCCTTCCCTGTACTAGGGATGAAAAATAGGTCCATTTGACACAACTATAAGATGGTATGACAGGCGACAACACCATTAATGTTAAACTAAGTAGGACAAGAAATCTCCTCTACAAAGGACAAAAATGGAGTTCATGAAATAATTGAAGAATTGGAAGAATTAGAGGGTGAATATTTTGGGGAGAGATTAATTTTTTAGTTTTTCATTTTTGACAGAATTCCTAAGGTATGAAGGGCTATTAAAGAACTTTGTCAATTGGATTATATTTTCTATGGTTGCAGAAAGTTTTGAGGTTACAACAGTTGGATCGATTGCCTTACAGTGCCTTACTAGTTGTATATGTCTTCTCGATACACGTTGCATCTACACCCACTAATTACTACCTCATCTAATACTATCTGATTAAGGTTGTTGGCCTTGAGATGGAGAGAGTGGATTTTGTTCCAAATTTGGTTATCGATGGCAAGGATAATATGTTCAACATAAATACGAAGATGTAATCATTAAAGAAATTTTGAGGTCTAAAATGGGTCTCGTAAGGATTATTTTAAAATAATAGTGGAAATAATAAAATAATATTAGATTACATCATCAAATTTTAGAGGGAAAAAAGAAAAAAACTATTTTTTCAACATGTATTTTCAACTTATCTCCCTACGGTTTTACTACAATTTCAAGTAGGAGCACTCTTTGGATGAAAAATTTAATTCTTCATCCAAGGCATACCAATGTTGCATGCTTTTGATGGACCCCGCTACATGAAAAATGATAAATACATTAAAAATTTGATTGCTATCACGTTTTTCATGTATTTCTCATTTTTTATGTAGCAGGGTCCATCAAAAGTATGCAAAATGGGTACTCCCTGGATGAATAAATAAATTTTCTATCCAGTGAGTGCTCCTACTCAAAATTTGAGTAAAATGATAGGGAGAGAAGTTGAAAATGGTGAATCATTTCCCATGGTTGATGTCATCATCTTGAATCTTATTGGTTCTTATAAGGTTAATTTTGGTTGTATGTTTTTGTTTTGAGGCCCATTTTAGGCCTCAAAATTTCTCTAATGTTTGTGATGACTTGCGACTTGTTGTGAAACATTTGTGGCATTTTACAGCATGAACTACAACTCTCCCATTTGAACGTGGCACATTTATCTTTGCTCTGACCTGAACTCTCTTGATTGAGGTAGTGACAATTGTAACACTAGATGTGTCTTGACTTGTACCAGTCATGAGTAATTCAATTATACACTTGAAAATTATTACTAGAACTATAGGTGATTAAGTCTCTTGGTCTATGTCTCATAATGGTGTTGATGTTATTGATATTTAGGTCGATAGGCCTCTCTTTTGAATCAATCGACCTAGAATTTTTGTCTACCTTTTCTCTTTAAGCATGACATCTATGCATCATATGACTATGAAATCTATCTATGACATCTGTCTAATTACAATTCCATATATTTTACCCTCCCTCTTCCTATTACACCTTGTGTTATCCTTGTCGCGCTTGCTAGGTCGATTGCTACACTTGGAAATTCGTTAGACCCTCTTCTTGTTACGCCTTGTGCCTTATGTTATCCTTGAAACAATTGCTAGGGGTTGATCCATGCATGTGAAAGTATGTTAGATGTTCTTCGGCTGAACAAGTCATGTCGATTCCACTACAGTAAATGAAAATGAAACATAGTCTCCCATTGGATATCAACAAGCCCATGATGCAACAATTTGTTAGAGAAGAAATGAAACCCAGTGGATATTTGATTAAGCCCTATGAAGGTGGAGGTTCTATAATTCATATTTTTGAATCATCTATTGTGCTTGCCCAAAATGTTACAGTGGCAGTAAAGGAATTATCATGTGCCAATTACAGATTCTATGGTACTTCATTTTTTTGTTAAAATTTAAGTCAATTACATTTATAACAGAGGTCATGAGATGGAGAAATTTTTTGTTTGTCTAACCGTTTTATTGATTGTCTTGTGTTAATTAAGCCTTACGCCATCTGCGTCAAATATCACAAGAGGTTTCTTTTGATGTGGTCCTTGGTTGGGGAAGGAAACCTGTTGCATTAAGGACATTTAGCAAGTGAGTGTTCCATTTAAGTTTGGTGTGTGTTTTCATTGTACATATCTTCATATCTATGTGTGACAAACAATCTTGGAATAATGTAGGGGTTTCAAAGAGACATTTAATGGCTTCACACATGATGGGTGGTCTTTCATGGGAAATGACAGAATTGAGGGTGTAACTATTCTCATCAATTCATCTCCAAGAAAACTATTCAGTCAACAATTTGCTTCTTCTAATGGACATCTTGCTCCTCGTGGGGGAATCCTATGTGTCAAGGCTTCTATGCTTAAATTAAAAATACATTTAACAAAACCTCCATTTTTGACCAACTTCTCAAGGAAAACTTGTCGTCCATATTGGTAGTTCAATCATTTCTGAGATGGTTCACCTGTTTTCCTGAAGCTGTGTTCATAATGGCTGTGGAGACAGTTCATAATTCCCTTTTATGGTCTTCACCTTTATTGAAACAGAGGATTGAAACACTATTTATGGTGTTTCAATTGAGAAAGGCAAGTGACGGGAATTTCTCAAAGCGTTTCAGGATTGGAGTCGGGGAATATCTTTTTATTCATACTCACAACATTTCGATTTATCTCTGGTGAATGGACATTTTATTAGCGCATCATAGGGAATGTGTATTTGTAGGATTACCAAAGGATTTTTGAGTTTACTGCTACTTTTTTCACTTCTGCTATTCTCAGCTTCATCAGACACTGAGGAAATCATAAGCTTGATCATCGAAGACAATTCACGAGAGGGAGGTAGTACTGATCGGTATTGGCTGAGAGGGTTGAAAGGTACCCAATTCAGAATTTAGAATAGAAGAATTGACGAGGTTATTCATTTTCTTTTTGCATATATTATGTCAATTTTATGTTTTTTTATTATGAATTGCGTTTTTGGTTAGTTTTTGGACTGACTTTTATGATGTATTGTGTCTCCAGATATCACAGAGTTGAACTTGTCACCAGTTTTTTTGGTTACCAACTTTTGCATTATTGGATTGATCTGTGAGGAGATATGAACCATAACATCACATGAATGAGATGCATAACCACTTTAATGGGGTGGGAAGGAAAGTTGAACCTTGCTCGACTCTTCTTTGCTAATACAACATGGGAAATTACCAATTTGTGACAATTTGTTGACAAGAATAATTAATAAAGACAACCTTTAAGGGAGCGGTTTTCACCAATAATTTGTAGGCAAAGTGATTTAATTTCAAGGCTTAGGCCTAACTCCGTGTTTATTAGGCCTAACTCCGTGGTTACACTTTTTTTATCAGCTTCATTCATCCATCGAGAATTTTGTTTATAATGGTCCTAATAATTTGAGCCACTCTCTAAATCACCTACCTTACAGGGGGTGAAAGGTATAACAACATTAATTTGTCTTTGCATCTGAAGGCAGGTCTTATCCATGAGGGTCTTGGCTCATAAACATTGGCCTCCTTTACACCGATCTTTGTTAAGTAATTGCATAATTAATGGAAATCAGTTCACTGCAACATTCCATGATAAGGCCACCTCATATTCTCTGATAAATAAAGACGAAGTGTATAAAATACTAGAGTTTAAATTATTGTAATAAGTTTAAAGGTAGTTTAATAAACGACCTTCTTGTTTTTGTTGTCCTGATCTATGATTTGATTGTTTTACATGAGGATTAAGCAAAAATTGAAGATTCAGTTATAGTGATAGGTTTGATATCCTTCAGATCAACTCATCAACTCGTTTAAAATAGGAGAAAAGGCTCAAAACAACTCATCGGCTCATTTAAAAGAGGAGAAAAGGCTTAGAAACTCTACGAATTGTAAAGCATGTTAGAATGTTTGAATTGTTTCTATCATTTTTATAATTAGGAGCTTTGTAGTTGGTCACATTTATAGTACATAAATATTGTATGCACGTGAATGCTTTCATGATGTCAAATAATAAACGTAAAGTATGGAACCAGGAAAATAAGATTTTGAGAAAGGCCATTTGTCAATAGTCATGCCTTTATACACTTCTGTACCCTCAAGGGAGGATTGGGTTCATACTTTAATAACGCTCTTCATTTCATTTGCATCCACGGTGTATGTTCGTTTCTCTTATTCATTATACTTTTGCTATACTATGTGTTTTCATCGCTCTTATTCACTATATTTCTTATGTTACTCTTTTCCATGGTCTCAAAGTAGAATTTCAAGAGACTAGCGATAATTGGACTTTCTAACAGGCTAGTTTTTACAAGTGTTATTAGAACTTGACTAGTCATCGAACCAGTTGACTCTAAAAATTGGAACCAGATAAAAACCGAAAAAAAAAAAATCAGACCACAAAACTGGTTGACCGAAAAATACCAAATATTCAAATTATGAAAAAAATCATATGCATCTATGCAAATCCAAACCATTATACACAAATATACAAAGTTCCTTATATATAGAAAAAGTAAGAGTCCATATAATCCAACAAAATCGAGTACAATCCATATTTGAACCAAAATGCAATGTCGAAGAGGTTGAAAATGGCCTCTAGAGTACAAAACTAAGCATAATATTGATTAATAATAGCCCAACAAATTAGGAAAATCAAGCCTTGAATCTTCTCCAATCCATCCCAAGAATATTTGAAAATAAACCATTGATTAATATCCAAATTATCTCAAGGATATCAATGCAAAAACTTTTTGAAGCAGGTTGTCAATCAACTCTCCAAATCAACCCAAGAAAATTATCACAAAAACTCTTTGAAGCAGGTTGTCAATCAACTCTTCAAATCAACCCAAGAAACTCAATCCAAAAGTTCCAAATTGTTCAAATGGATTTTATGAGTGAAATGGAGGGAGGCATAGGGTTAGGTTTAATGTAGACACATTTTTCATCTTTTTACTTTTTAAATTTTAATAAGCAAATAAACATGTGGAGGTAATTCTGAAATTGTTTGAAGAAGATGTAGATTCATTTACCAAGAAGGTAGAGATGTACTACAAGAAAAGACCTAAGCTCATCAACCAAGTTGAATAATTTTATAAAATGTAGCGTTCATTGGCATAGAGCTACAATCACCTAACATGTGAGCTTAGAAAAAACATACCACATAATCTTAAAAAGCACTATGGTCTAGATGATGATTCACCTCGAGGTTCTCAACATGACACAAAAATGGAAAAAAAAAGAGACTATCTGGGTTTGATTTCTTCCATGGATCTAGAAGCAGTGATGATTCTAAGAAGGGTGATGGTAGTAGTGATGACAGGTCTTCAATCAGCAGTTCAGACAAAGAATGTAAAAAATCATCAATGTCTCGCGTTGAATTTCAGATGTTAAAGGAGGAGAATGAAAGATATAGAACTGAATTTGAAAAAATACAATAAGAGTATAACATTCATGAACAGAATAATGACGAGTTGTGAGAAGGCATATTACAACTTAAAGAAGAAAATGAAATCCTAAATAATGAAGCGACAGGTAAGTCAGATTACATGTTGAATCAAATCTATAAGAGTAGACTGTTGAATTGCAAACTAGAAAGAGTGAGTTGGAATCTCAAATTAGGTCAATGGCCATTCAAGTAGATCAATCTAGAAGAAGCAATGACATCTTACACAAAGAAAACGATGAATTGGATGTGGGTTTGCAAGGTCTAGGAAAATGGCTCGTGAGCTTGAAACAAAGAGTCAAGACATGCAGAAAAAATTGCATAGCTCACAGGAAGAGAGTGATACTCTAAGACTTGAATTTCAAAGGTATCAATAGGAAAATAAATGGTTGAAAGAAAAAAAAACCACAAAATAGAAGTTGATATTGAAAATATAAAATACAAACTGTGAGAGATGCATGAAGAAAATAATATATTGAGTGTGTAGAATGAAACAAGAAATCAAAAACTATATGATGTCGAGTCAAAGATTATATATGTACGAGAAGAAAATGACAATCTTATAAAGGAGAAAGAACAACTTGAATCAGAGTTGTCACTAAGAGGCAACATACTGGAAGGAATGGAGGAAAATTTAAAGAATTTGAAAGAGAAAAATCAAATGATGCTTGGAAAGTTAGATGCTTCAACTAATGTTCAGAACGAAATCCTCAAACAATCAATTTTTGGCTTGCAAGATGAGAATAAAGCGTTGTGAGATTAGTTGCGAATATATATATATTATATATAATATATATATATTATATATTTCTATATATATATATTTATATATATATATCATACAAGAATTTTAGATTTTTTTTTCCCAACATAAATATGAATAAAATTTATTTTATATAGAAATTTAAAATTTTCCATGTTCCTCACCTCATATGCAAATTTTTTACATAGTAATTTCGGTATGAGTCTTATTTTTGCAATATGATTTATCAAGAATTCAATCTGGTGGTGAACCTAGCGAAAATGGACATATGGAGTTATTGAATTGTTTTTTATATGTCCAGGTCACAGGTAACTTTAGAAGATCTTTTAACAACTTAATGTTATAAATAAACATTGTCAAAAGATAAAATATTCAATTAAACATTAATATACTATATCTTAATATTGAGAGGAGATTTGAAACCAAAAATATAGTTTATAAACATTAAAAAATACACTAAAAAAACTTAAATTTAATATATGAATTGTTATTTACTTGATTATGGGACTAAAGTACAAGTTCATCAATTTAAAAAACCTATCGTTTTCTCCTTGCACCTGTATAACAACACCAAACAATAGCTTTATTTTAAATTAAAATTGTATAAACATTAAAACTAACATAAATATATTTTTTTATAGTTTCAATTAGGGCATGGGTAAGGGTTAGTTTTAATTAAAGTTGGGATCTAATGTATGACTTTTCATCTTCAAAGGTTGACCTTGCTACTTTTGTAAATGCAAAACATATGGCATACATGTTTACAAATGTCATTCTCATACACCTTTTCCAAATTAACAAACCTATCGGCCCTTCTTTGCACCTTTTGGGGCAATTGCTAGTTATAATGTCAAATTTGAAAAGCTTTTTCAACCACTATTGTGCAAGAAATTTATCATTTTACAGGGTTATACCTCATGCAACTATTGGAACGAATCAATGACGAAAAATATTGTTGATTGAAATCAATGGATTTGCAACAAGTCTAAGCAATCAAAGTTTAAACAAAAGGCACCAGTCGCAAAGTGGTATGGAAAAGCCACCCAATACATAGATCTAGGGTCATGGTTGATTGCAATAGTCCCTTCTCTCTCTCCAAAACCATCCCAACGAGTGTCGTAAATCATTTTTTGGTCTATATGAAACCAACAAATGGTTATGACGTGTGCATGAAGAAGATCGCAGGCCCACATGGCCTATCATTTTATTTTGAATGATGTTATATATATATATATATAATATTATAATATAATATATAATATATAGGCAATATAGGCTGCTTGTAAGGTTAAAATCTCAAAATATTTGTATTGCATTATATAAGCGCGAAGGTTTATTTTTTTTATTTTTTATTTTTGTGTCTAGAGAAAACCCAAATACTCCACCTAACACGTAACTACTAGCAAACCTCTGGGGGTCTACAACCTATCCCTCTCTTCGTAAACCGGGTCACAACCGGGGGGATTTGACCTTGGATCTCTCAGTCTTCATAGATTTCACATTACTTTGATCACCAATTGAGTTTGTCCCCTAGGAAACGAAGGTTTTATTTTAGTAAGATGACAAACATTAAATAGTATATATATTTACATATATAATATTTAAAAACTATAACTTTATTATAAATAGTACTAAAAGACAATTTCATAATTGTTTTCAAATCAATTTTCAAATTGATAGAAACAATTAGACTTAGGGAGAAAATAAAAGGCTGAAATCAACATTTGGTAGGTGTTTAGAGTCTGGAGTCTAATAGATTTACATAATGAAAAAAAAATCTCTTTGAAACTAAATAATAAAAAGCTAGTTCAATTCCAACATTAGGTATGTTGCAGTATTGTTTTTCACTCCATGTTTTTATCATTCATTAATGTTTTCTTCTACTAGTATGAGTGTGTAGCAACAGGGTTTTCAAGTCTTGATTACAAATTTACCTTGAAATGGTACTCATGTTTCTGATTTAAATATCTTAATGGGTGCTCCACCATGCCAGAAATTCCTTCATATTTCGAGTCCTTTGACCACTCTTTGTGCAGAGTTTAAGTTCATATTCTTAAATGGTTGAGCTAAAACCTTGTCCCTATTTGTCTTTCTTCTATCCATCTTTGTAATTTAAACTCTGTAATCCTTAATGATTTGGCCATTCTTGTCTTGAATGCTAGGTTTTTGAACTAGAATAGTCAATGCTCATGGTCTCCTCCTCTGACCATTTATTTAAAAGTTTTTATCAATCTCAGTAGATGTCCTCACACTGACCTCAGCTAGAGGTTGTCTCTAGGAGCTAATACGATCCTTTGCCTATAAGTCAGATATGGCCACCATGAATTGGTTTTAGGTAGAAGTAATGATTTTAGGGGCCTAAACCGTAGTAAAAGACAAAACAAGGGCATTAGGAAAGAAAATAAACCTTTTAGACCTCAAGTGCTTTGAACAAGGCCTCGAATTAGGACACAATCCCCCTCTCATTAGGGTTGTTTTCCTCTAAGTAGTGCTTCAATTGTGAACATGCATTTTTGTGTAAATGAGATGAACATATGAGCCCTAGACTATGGCCAATAGAGTAAACTAGGTCATATGATTTAAAAACAATTTTTTAATGATGATTTGTTTTGAAACATGTTATGTGAGGGAGTTTTACATTGTTATAATTTTTATATAAAAATAATGCAGCCTTGTTCCCACGAATTAAAAGAAGATGGAGATGTTCTTTTTCCTTGTATGGGATGAATTGGCCACTTAAATTCAGTTTTGGAGTGATAAACTTAGTGGCTTATGCCACATTAACAAATGGACACTCTTTTTCTAGCTCATTATCACTATTCTCTATTTTTAAAATAAAATCTCCATATTCATCGCCAATAAACCTACACATATTGATATAATCATATATAAAAATTCAATAAATAATATATATATTATATATATTATATATATATATATATTTATATAAAAGTTCTCTTTTTCTATCCTAACATTTCTTTGCCAAGCATATAAAAAAAAAAAATTATATAGTGCACAAATACAAATCAAAATCTACCCACTGAAAAATGATCAATTTTTAAGTCCAATTTTAACATTTGACTTCATAAATTTCAAGATTTCGTTTATATATATATTTCAAAAAAATCATTTCATTTAAATAACTAATGTAATATCTAAAACCTAAATATATCCATGAATATTGTACCATTATTTAAAAAACATTTTTTTTCCATAACTTAAAATTATTTTATATATATTTATATATTAATTACTTTATCTTATATTATCGAATTTTATTACATCTAATAAGTTATACCAACCCTAATTGAGTTAATGAATTATACATGTAAAACTTAATTACACTTAAAGAAACATTATCTATAACTTGTACTGAACGTAGAGAGGTTTATTTAGACATTTATTCGTCTTTTGAATTACACATTTTTCAATTTAATAATGTGTTTGGTTGTTGATTCTTTGTGGGCCGTGAAGAGTGATAGTATTATCCAAGTGATGATCCTAGCATTATTTGAGTTTGAGGGTAAAATGAAATATGGATAAATGGTAAAAGGTTTGGTATTATATATAAAACTAAGCTCCGTATGAATTTATCAGGGTCAAAGTTTCACTTTGTTTATAATGTAGTTAACAAAAATATTAATAGGGACAAGATTGTTTAGTTCTTTTATTCCATGTAAAGAGATTTTATTATTAATTTTTGACAAATTTACTTTATGAGTTTTAAAATTATTGTTATTTTTTCTTAAGTAAAAGTTGTTGGATTATTAGAAGTTTTAGAGTTTTTTTTAGAATTTGGTAAATTTTTTTTGTTAAATTTTTATTTTTGTTTTTTAAATTGGGCTTTTAACTGCATGTATGGATTCAACATTTTGAATTTTTTTGGGGCATTCTAATTGTGGAGAATTCACAACTCAAACTTGTGATTCCAACAAATTCTTGCCGGATTGTAGGACAATTAGATTAGAAAATAGTTTGGAAAAGCCTCCAAAACGTCTAACAAATAGACTACGACTATAGTAAAACCTTTTCTTATTTTGTAAATAAAAAATACTTTTGATATCGTATTCTTTTATTTACAAATATATATAAAATAAGTTTAAGGTTCAATTTTTGTGATGGCCTAACTTGGAGGCATGGGACACTTTGAGGTAGCGGTCAAACATGTAATTGCACTTGAAGAGACTATATTAAATAGTTTCATGTCCCATGCACACATGAGTGGATTAAACCCCACCCCATGCCCGCCTTAATTTTTATTACATAAGGATAATGGTTTAACCATTTTTTAGGGTTTTTTAATAAATGAACTAGGGTGTTTTGCAAGGTCTGACTATGTCAATGCGCATAAGTAATTTCCTTTGCATTGTTTTCGCATTGGTTTTGTGCTTAATCCATCTTGTGCAGAGTGAGAGTGGCAATGGAAAATGCCTCTAGAGGGGAGGCAAACCCCTCCTTCAAGAATGTGGTCATAGGGGATGGAGGTTCTAGTTCAAGTTATCATATACATGCATCCATTGATCTATTTTAGCCACAAAATCATGTGGATGGAAATAAAGATGATCCTCCATTAGGGGTGATTTAAGAAAACCATATGCAAGGGTGCTACCTCCCTAAGGCAGTCAATGATCCAACATATGAACTAAAATTAAACATAATTGAGAGCTACATCTACCATATGAAGGAACATGCATTAGTGTTCAAGTTCATTGACATTTGGCTAATGGAGAGAGCATTGATTGGATGGATGCAACAAAAATGGCAGCTGAAGGACCAAATTGATCTTGATTTGGGAGTAAAGGGTTTCCTTACAATGATTTTTGCAAATTTGGAAGACAGAAGTAGGTTATCTAAGAATGACCCAAATTTTTTCAATAATGTGGGCTTATTTGTGAAATTTTGGCAACAAAGGCACAACCTAAAAAAGGAAAAAAAATTGGCAGCCCTAATTTTGTTTTTCCTATTTGGTTTTCCAAAAGAATACCCGGGGGAGGAAATTTTAGAAGGTAATGGAAACACGATTGAAGATTTGTGAAGATATTGAAAGTGGCCAAGTGAGGATGCTACACTTCATATGCGAGGGTATGTGTGTGTATAAACATCTCCTAGCCATTATCAAAATCGATCAAAATATCCTATGATGATGAAGTTTGAAAACAACCTATAGATAATGAAAATATATCGTTTATATGCCACAAGTGCCATGACTACGACCATCTCTTCAAGGACTGTCCCTAGAATCTCACAGAGACAAAAAAAGAAAATCAACAAAAAATAGATCATGAAGGTTTTGAAAATTTCCAACCTTGTCAGAAAAACCCTCAAGCACAACATGCGGCAACACTAGAGGTGTCCCTTCAATCCAAAAAATATTATGCGACATTGACTAGAGAAGAGAAAGAAATGCTAGATCATGTACATCGTTAAGAAACAGATCAAGAGAAGGGAAATGAAAAACCAAAGGTCAAAGCTTATAAGAGAAAAGTGCAATAGGAATCCATAAAGAATACAGAAATAAAGGAAATTAATATGGTAGACGTACAAGATGGAATGTTGATGGGTCAGAAGACATGTATATGAATGACATCACACTCTTGGACCTCACTGAAGAATTGACAAGTAAGGACCCAAGAAATATGCCATATCAGCAAACATAGTTGAAAAAATTTATTAACTTAATGAGAATTGTACCGAGTTCTCATTTTTTTAGAGGTCGTAAAAAGTCATGATATTCATGCCGATTTTGAAAACTGTTGATGCAAAATCAACCTGTTTTTTGGAGCATATTTTGGACACTTTAAATTTTCTTATGTATTAAGTATGGATTTTTTTTTTTTTTTTTTGAATGTTATTGATTTTCATGTTCATTTTAAAAAGTGTTGATGCAACATCAACCCCTTTTTTGGGGGCCTTATTTTTGACACATTAAATTTTCTTATGTATTAATTATGGATACATTTTTTTTAAAATGTTGGTGATTTTTTGTTGATGTTGAAAAGCCTTGGTGCTACATCAACTTTTTTATTTTTTTATTTTTATTTTATCAGGGCCATATTTTTTGCACTTAATTTTACTTATGTTTTAAAAATGCGTATTTTTTTATTTCTAAATTTCGTTATTCAACCATTTTCAATTTGTTTTTTTTCTATGTGTTTGTTTTCTAGGTTTTCCAAGTTTCATGGTTTTGTTTTTTCTTTGCAATATTTGTTTTTGTAATAAAAACTTATTTTTTTTGCAAAATTTTACAAAAAATAATAAATAATATTCTAAGTTAGAATAATTTTACTATATTATTATATATTATTATTATTATTATTTATTATTTTATTTATTTTTTATATTTATGTATTATTAATTAATACTTCATACACATAAAATAATTGTCGCTAATAAAAATATATAGCATGAAACACTTGACAAAAATTTAACACATTTTTTCATATAGATATAATTAAAAAAATACACATTTTGGGACCTTTTCACTAAAAATGTCATGTTCAAATGAATGATTTTATGGAAAACATGAATAAAAAAAGTTGAAAAAATAACGAATTTTATGAATTTTTTATGATTTTTATGTCCAAAAACTATAGCTTATGAAGTTTTTTTTTTTCAAAAATAATAACACATATTGGAGCTGTTTTCCTCTATCCAATATCATTCTCGATGAAGATAATTTTCATGGTTTTACTTTATTTTATTTGGAATTCACCAATATTATGGTATAATGTATTGCATAATAAAATCTTGGTAAGTAGATACTTTTGTTTATATTGATTAATATATTGACGTTTGAAACAAAAGACATTAACTTTAGTTGTTGATCTGATTATCAATCAAATAAATAATAGTAAAAAAAATAATATTATATAATCGAATATCAATTTAATAAAAAAAAACTTATTTAAAAGGAAAAAAATTGTTAATATTAGAGTGAAAATAAAATAAAATGAATCTCATATTAAAGTGGTTAAGATCAATCTAATAACTAGTAATATTAAAGTGGTTAATGTCAATCTAATAACTAGTAATATTTTGGATAAATTTATCATGTTCATGTCAATTTACAAATTAGAGACAAGGTTGAGAACCACTAGATTTGATTGGATAAGATAAGCAAAGGTTTTCTTTGTTTGACAAAGAAAGCGAAATTAAATGTTAAAGATAAAGTGAATTTAATAAAAAGATTCGATGTTGGAGTGACTTGTAACCTTCTGTCCCATGCGCTATTTAGGACAGATTTACCATGTAAATTTAGAAACAAATTTGAGGACCACTTGTTACTTTTTCTTAAAGGGGATAAGCAAAGGTTGTTTTCGATTCGATTTTGTAAAGAAACAGAAGTTAAAGAAAAGTTAATGATGAGGTGAATCTAACAAAGATTTAATAGTGAAGTGACTTAAATAATTTTAGTATTTAGTTGAAGACATCACTACTTTTCCTGAAACGGGATTATGCAAAGGTTTTTTTGGTTTAATTATGCAAATAAAGATATTTTAAGGATTAGGTGGATGTTATGTTACATTATTATATTTAAATTATATAACATAGAATGAAAAAATTAGTATTTAAATAACTTTTGAGTTAAAAAATTTAAATAATTATGATGAAATAATATTGTTGGTGAAATGATAGTTTTTAATTATTTTAATTATGTTTTAATATATAAATTAATTTAATATTTTGAATTTTTTTTAAAACACTTGGATTGTACAATCTCAACAATTAATTCGAACAATTATTTTAAATTTTTATCTAAATTTGGAAAAAATTGTTTAAAAAATATGGAATATGTAGAGCGTTTAGCTACAAGATACTGCCCCATTTCAACAACTAAGCCACAATTAGTAGACAAATACAAATATTCTATTAAATTCTATGAAACTAATGTATTCACTGATGAACTTTAAATCTATGCACATGGATTTTTTTTTTAACACTAAAAACTTGAGAACTAGCAAAATTACTTAATAGGCGTAATGTAATATATGAAAAATTGACTTACCAAAACTCTAATAATGCAAATATCATAGCTTCTTATTTCATGGTCATACCAATTTTAACTACAAATATACTTATTAAAACATTACGACTAGCATTCCGCGAGCAAGGTGGAAAAATGTTTGTGAGGTCGGTTTACTCAGTTCTGTTGTTATCAAATGGAACATGCTTAAAAAAAATCTCCAAAGCAGTGGTCTTATCGTATCAGATGAGGATGACTCATTCGCTTGGGACTGGAAAGCTTCAACGGGACAGATCATTGCCCGTCATGCATGCACTGCAATATATAAGTTCTTAGCGCAATAAAGGGTCAATTGGTGGCATGTAAAAATTTGGAATTAGCCCTTAGCTCCAAAATTAAAATTCTTTATATGGTTGGCTCTAAGGAATAGTATTCAAACAGGGGATGTCTTATTGATGAAAGGCTTTTATGGGACGAGTGCATGTCCACTCTACCTAAACGATTCTGAATATGCTCCTCATTTTTTCTTCTCATGTGAATTTTCTAGGTCACTCTACACCGAAGTCCGTAGTGCTCTTAGTATCAGGGCAATTGAACCTATTGAGCCTCTAGGCCAATGTCTTCTTTGGTGGGATCAAAACATGGTATATTTCAAACCACTTCTTGTCTTCATGGCGTGGGGAATTTGGAAGGTAAGAAATAAAATCACTTTTAAGGGAAGGCCCAAAGAAAACTCTGTTATTATTGGCTAGGTCACAAGTTTCTTTTTCGATCATGTCAAACCTAGGAGGCCTACCAACAACACATCCTTTCTTTTTCCTCCCCACTCTTTCTCTCCATCTATTGTATTTTTTAATGTGCTTATCAAGCAGGGGTTTGTGGAGGAGGAACAACTATTTTCCTCCCTAGCAATATGTCTTATTACATCTGGTTAAACTCTGGAGAGGGTTTAGTTAGTAAAGTTGAAGTGTCGGTTGCTTGGGTTTTCTTACTTGTTGTTGTGTCTATGAATATATCCTCATTTCATATCTATGGGGACTCCAAGTGTGTTATGGATTAGCTGGAAGAAAGGCACCATTTGAAGTTCCTTTATTTAAACTATTGGATGAATCAAATCCAACATCTAAAAGGATTTTTCCAAAACATGACCTTCCAACATATCTGAAGAAAGTGGAATCAATAGGTTGAACTTCTATCTAACAAATCCCTATAGAAGGAGGAAGGATTTTCCTTGAAGAGCAAAGAGGCCTTCAACTCCTTAAGAGGGGATCTATACAGGTTCCTTGTGATTAACAACTGATCTAGCTAGCTCTTATCTCATAATTTTTTGTTGGAAATGCCCTTTAAAATTACTTGTGCCATTGACTATCAAATCTTCGTTTCAGCCTATTATTCCTTTAGTCTTTTTTGGGATGGATATTCTTTGTTTTGATGTATAAATCACATGCAATTTTCTCTATTCTTATTTTCTTCTTATTGCAAACAAATCCTCTTTTATGGTTATGTTTTATAAAACTATTTTCTGATGGTTCATTTTTGCGGTGGTCACAGTTTGAACCATGCATATGTGGAATCTCTATTTCTATACTCCTCCATATTTTCAATGGAATGGATGGTATTTTCTTTTTTGCAGAAAACAACAACAACATCATTGTTGGAACTTCTTTACTTTATAGTTAATAACCATTTTAACTAAGAAATACTCTATAATAACAAAAATGATATCAAAACTTGACCATTCCATGGTTAAATAAAATAAAAATATCTATTACCTTAAATCAACTAAGAGTTTGTAGCAAACAATTGTTTAATAAACTTTTATAGAATAAGTGATACTTTGTAACACATTATAAATAACATTATTTAAAATACTAAAATTCTCTATTATGTTCAGTCAATTAAAAATTAGTAATGAGTGATTCCTTGAAATGAGGCAATTGATATATACCTTACCTTATAGTAATTAAATGTATAAATTATGAAATACAATGATCTCTCTCTCTCTCTCCTCTCTCTCTCTCCTAGCTATATATATATAGTACTATATATATATTCTCTAATTCAATATTTAGAGTTTGAATGAACCAAAATAATATATTATCAAAAATTAAATTCTTTCTACAAAAAATAATAATTTTTTGAATGATCACATAATAACAAACTCTTTTCAAACTCATGTCCAATGAGACCATATAAAACCCGTCCTAAAAGTATTACATAATAGCTAATGTCATATAGGAAGGAATTAAGGGGAAACATTTCTCACAAATTGAAGTGTAATATTTGGCTTTATGAACAAGGAAAATTATGATAATTTAGACAAAGTGTTCATTAGATTCTTTTCTTATGTACGTATAACACGTACTAGTACAAGGCATGAAAGGTATTGTTACCAATGTTGTTCCCATGGTCCCAACTATATTAATTTAGTGTACATTAGACATCAATATACATCAATTCGAGGTAACTATCAACCTTAGTACTTTTGATATTGTCGGCGAGAAAAATGTTTATTGGGTTAACCAATGATATTGGGTTCAAATCCCACAAAAGTGCAAGTTATGACTATTCATATGGTGGGTGGGTGGGTGACCCTCCCATGATTCTTAATTTTTATCATCATTTTGAGTTATGTAACAAACATGCAAAAAATGAACTAGTACATTATCCACTATAAGCATAATTTATTGTTTTAAATAATCTTTGTGTGAGAAATCAATAAGTTCAACAACACTTTAGTACAAGTTAGATTTTCCACACTTCAGTATAAGTTAGATTTTGCATATTTTTATGGTGTTTTTTTAATATAAAATCTTAACTTCACTGAGAATATTTTATTAGTTGACATGATTCTCAAATAAAATTACTTATTAAATTGTAATGGCTTTTTTTTTTTCCTTTTTAGTAAGAAAAAACTAATCGACTTTATATTATATATAAAAAGACTATTTACATATGGAAAAATATCACTATAAATATATCATAAAACCTAGGGAAAACAAGCTCTAGGCCACCATACTATATATAAAAAAGAAAAGAAATAGGGGACATGAGCCCATTATTATTCGTACATCAAACCCCAACAAAGACTGAATGGGAATATGGCACAAAACCCACAAACAAAACCCAAATTTCCACCCCAGCAATAGCTGAAAAATACTCTAGTTGGCATGAAAATAATGCTAAAAGATACTATGAACGAAAACAAAATAATGCTAGAAGATAATCTAACCGATAAGGAATGGCATAAGATACTCTCACTGGCAAGAAACACCTCGAGGTGCTCTAAAAAGCTTCTAAACTGGGCACAAACTACCTAGGAAGTCCGAAACAACAAGCATAAAGACATGACAATAGAAAAAATAGGGAAAAAAATCCCATAGGATCCAAGGTAGAGATAATGTGAATCTAAGAACACTGTAACAAAAAAAATAGAGGGCACCCATGGCAGCGACGATGAAGGGCGGAGACAACACCATTCGAACCTGGAGTGAAAGGCACCAACGGAAGTAAGAGAAACCCTAACATCCACCCCACGTAAGCATTAATCAAATCACACTGACACTAAAGAAATGTCTCTAGAATGAGCACCCACGGCACTACAACGACGTCATAGCAAAGAGCCACAACAACATATACGCAAGGAAAGGAAAGGCATAAATGAGGGGCCGAGGCCGCTAGGGTTCTGCTACTCTACCCCTGCACTTCCTACCAAATCATTGGACCTGGAATTGTAATTAGAATTATTAATGTATATAATTTTTCTATAAATCAATTGCATAAAGCCAAATTGTAATGGATTTATGCAATTGATTTATACAAAAATTATATACATTAATAATTATAAAGTATGATTTTAAAAGGAGCATATATTATGTTAAATATATGATATAATTTTAAGGAGAGCATATATGCATATAAACATATACGTAATAATAGTTATCTTAATAAAAGGGTCATATATACAATGTGCGTATAGGTATATATAAAATTTATATAGTCATTAGTAAAGGAACATGTGATTTTGATCTACGAATGTAATGGGATAATTCTAGAGGAGTTTCTCCTATAATTTAAGGAGTTATTGTATAATTAATCTCTTTTATCTATCTTCGAGCTATGCCCTATATTTACATTTGATGTACATGAACTGTACTCTAATTTATTATGATATCTTAAGAGTTTGTTCCATAACATTAAAAGTGTAATTTTAAACCTTATTATGCCAAAATAGTGTTATTAAATGACCCTGTGAAGCAATATTATTTGTTTCTATAAAATAACATAATCTATATTTTCTTATATACATACATATTGATATGTTATTATAAGTCTTTGGTAAATGAAAATACCTTAACATAGTCATATATCATCCACTTGAAAATAAGGTAGTTATGGAGGGTTGACATAGCCATATAACTAGTTGGCTTTGATATTGTAGTGGCAATGAGGTAGGATTATACTCAATAAGGAGGGTAACCATATAAAGTAAGTGAATAATGGAATAAGGATAAATATTTAGCCTTTAACTTCTATTTTATTATCAACTAAAATCTTTTAAGGTAGGTCTTGTTTTCCTATATTTGATAACACTATGCTTATAACATTCTCTAAGGACCAAAAATGGTATTTCTAGGGCATGGAACGATATTTAAAACTTTACAAGATATGTTTATCTTTTATGGATAAAAGAAAAATTGTCATTCTACAACTTTAATAAGGGCTAATAATATTTCATAAACAACTATTTCACATGCTTTCCTTGTAAGCACACAAAATCCCCTTATAAAATTGCTCATATGAAGACAACATTTGTTGTTGTCAAGTGAAAGTTACTAATAGAACTAGTAGTTGTTGTTCTATTCCAGGCATTTATTCTTGCATTAAAAATGTGATTAGGTTGTTAGGTAGTGATGGTAGCGGCATGATTACTTCTTGAAATGACTGAAAAAATGAGCCTATGCTCATATTTTTAAGAAATATATACATGTTCAAGGAATGCACACATGTTACTATTTGAATTTCTTCAAATCTTGCTAAATCTCCACATGTTCTTCATGCTTGCTTCCACACTACCTTCCACATAGATTTTAATTTATGTGAAAAAATTTGCACACATTAATAGTGCACATATGCTAATAATATTTTTGTATTCATTTATTTGAAAATAACTAAAAAGAAACTATGACCTGTTTTCCATTAATTTTAACTACCCATTCCCTCTCTTTCCCATTTTTTATACAACTCTCACACATTCATTTTCATGTTGATTCGACTTGAATAAGACAAGGAAAATAATGGGAGAAGTTGACATGTGGTGGTGTTCATCCTTTTGATAGAGGAGTTGTCATTTTGAGGTAGTTCCCATTTTTATATTTGTTATATTACACATTTTTTTTATTCTTTAACAACAATATTTATTCTACTAAGATGGAGAAAACTCTAATTTGAACCCAAACCCTAACCCTCAACCACTTCAATGAGACCCATGCATGGAAATTAGTTAATGTTTATATGATAATGAAAGCCTAATTGATGATCATCGTAATATTAGAGAGCCATCTTATGTTTCATTGGCTACTTCACTCATTACCATTATTGATTCTAATGATGATTCCCATTGCTAGTTATCCCATATATCTAAGTATAGTGTTAGGAGAAGAAAACAATACTCAACCAACATCAGTGAGGAAGAGGTGATATATATACATACTACTAAAGAGATAATTATTTGAATATTTATTGACCTTAGAACCTAACAATCCCTCGATTTGATAAAAACACATCTTTGTATGGAAGGTGAAATCATCCATTTAAAGACAACTATATGGATAGGTGGTTCAAGGTATTTGATTGGCCTCCCTATGATAATAGGAATGTTCTATTATATTTTCGTGTAAATGATCAAATTGGATCATTATATAAATTTTCATATATCTCAATGCTTTCAAAGTGGAAAATTTGGAAAAATCAACTTGTAGGATTTTTCTTTTTTTCTTTTACTTGGAATGAAAGAATGAGAAACAATGGAGTACTTCCCCACATTTTGTTGATGCTAAATTGGGATAATCGTCAGACCTAATTATAAGGCACTTCCCCAAGGGAATCAGAGAGAGTTGAACTCATGATCAACAACAACTATCAATAATACCAAAGAACTGCATACCTAGCTCTAGACCAATTGAGCTAACCCTTTGGGTTATAGTAGGAGTAGTTTTATTAATGAGAGCTAGTTTTGGGAATTAGTGTATGAAACATTCTTGGGCAATTTTGAGGCCTTAAATGAATTTTTTTCGGGGGTGTTATACTTGTATTTACCACCACAAGTATTACAAGGAAGGTATTAGATGTTATAGGGAAGAAATTAGATAATCGAGTATTTCTCATAATTATTTTGTCACAATTTCATAATTGTTAAATAATAATTATTTTATAATTGAGAAAAGATAATAATTAAGAAGAAATATCATAGCCAGTTGGGAAAAGCTCATAATTGAGGATGAAACTTATGCATGACTTTTATCCACCTATTTCACAAGCTCTCAAGCATAACTTCTTTTCACCCTAACTGTTCGGATTCATCCTTCTAGATCTATGATTAGGTTATATAATGAGACCCTTCTAGGGGGAGGGAGAGAGATATAGAAAAACATAGATAGGATTACCCTTACATTGGTAGAATTATTAGCACCACTTCTCTATGTTACTATGAGGAACCCTATCATAGCATTTATGTCAAGGGGGAGAAGGGGCTAAGGAATCATGGAAGGATGTGTTGATACTAAGGTATATGTAAACTATTCTTTTGTTAACAAAAATTATATGAAGGTTTCTCCCCAATGTTCACCTCTTTATGTGTGATTTAATATTAGATTTTATATCATCTTAGTAGATTTACTATTAATTTTTAAATAATCTTGTTTGGAATGTGGAATTTTCTTGTTCTTCTTTTATGTATGTAAGTTATAGAAGTGAGTAATGGAAAAATGATCTCCAAGAGTTTGAGCAAGGTTTTCTAAATCTTTTCTAGTCAGATCTCACATTAACAAGAAAAGGACAAAGGTAGAAACACTCTCCCTGTCTTTTCATCTATGCAATGTATCTTGTGTGGTATATATGGGAAGAATTTCCATGTTGTTAATGCCTCCATATTTTACATCTAAGGGAAAGATATCCAGAGAAACAATTCCTTTTCCAAATGAAAACTTTTGAGAAAATAAAACTAGCAACTCAACTGAGGAAAAACCTTTGATTTATCCCTCCCTTTGTTTATTTCTTGGTCCTTTTTATTTCTTTAGTATTTTATGGTGTTTCCTATCTCTCATACATCAGTTTTTAGCTATATAAACCCCCGATATCGTAGATATAAGCTTGATTCAAAATTTATTTTAAAAAAGAGGAAAAAAGGTTGTGGATTTTAGATTAAATTCTATAACTTTCTATACAAAATTTGAATCAAACAAGTATAGATATGAGATATCCTCGAAAATTTCCCCTATTTAAGAAAATATGTTGAAATATGGTTGTCATTGATGTCAACCCAAGAAGAACCAGAAGATGTCCCACATTTGGTGACCAAAATAACATGGAAAATCTTGGTTTCTAGAGTCAAGATAACCTTTATGGATTCTCCTCATCGAGCCAATTTTTATGGTATGTGGCACGTCGCAAGGGTCCTCATGGATTGGGAGATATCCTTGTTTAGAAATGAAGCCCCACCTTGTGGTCAAAAACCCGAAACATAGGGATGATATGGAAAATTTCATTTTGAATGATTAACTTGTGATGGACAAAGACAAAAAAGTGAAAACTAATTTTTGACCTTCACGTTTAATCCTTGAGCTTTAAATCAAGTCACTTTCCAAAAGGGGGATAAATCATTAATTTCAAATTAAATTCAAAACATGTAAGCTTCCAAGTTATCCTCATTAAAAAAAAAGGATTTTTAGGTCCATCTATATTAAAATTAAAATTTCCTTCCAAAAATTTGATTGATCTCACGAGTGTCCCTCCAAAAACTATATAAAGGCATTTATTTCACTCTCAAACACAAGATTTCATATACTTATCTTATGAAAGAAGCTTTGTGAAACCCCTGTGGCAAAGAGTAGTCTTGAAAATCAAATTGAGGAGTTGGAGTCTTTGGAAGAATTTTCGGTTTATGGCTTATATATTTGAGGAAGAGATTCATTGGGGTTTGAATATGTTTTTCAGGTTTCTTTGAATTTATTTATATCACCTTTTGAAGCTAAACTTGAGGTAATCCATTTGTGAGTTCAAATATATGGGAGATGTTTTTTGTGTAAGGGTTCTATTCCAAAACTATAAGCTTATTTGACATGATCTGAAGCATATCAAGCTGATGTATCTTTCCTAAATTGATATAAGCTAGTTTTGAAGATTGTGTTTATGACCTTGTTTTTTAAGTGGCTTATCCTGGTATACTAGACCCTATTGTCATAAAATTAATTTAGGGGCTCACTTAAGTTTCTAGGACCAATAATTGATCTCTGAAATTGAAAAAGTCCCGAGTCTGATATTCACTGTGATTTCATTGACATTCAAAAATATTGAAGCAGTTATGGCCTAGTGTTTTATTGTAAAACCTCTTGAGGAATCCTGCCACACATCTGTATCTATTTTTGGCATGCATCTTGACATCATTGAGGATTTTCAATCAAGGTAGGTCTCATCTATTGTTTGAAACCTAAGGAAGTTGGCAGACAAGGTTTGGATCCAAATATAAAGACTTTAAAAGGTTGTAGCAGAGGAAAACTTGACATAGGTTTGAATTTAACTAAGACCTGAACCAAGTTACTATTTGGATGTTTGATCCCTCTGTATAAGAACATTACTAAAATGGTACTCTTATGCCCTAATTCTAAATAATACTTAGATCTTTGTTAATGTTTGGAGAAATACTAAATTAACATATATGTTTCGGAACAAAAGGGTGTTTCCTTTAATAATGTCCTAAGGAAAAACCATGGTATAAGTGTTGCAATGTCACTCAGTGAATAATGACTATTTTTACGATTGGCACCTCCAGAACTTGTGTAACTGATTAGAGTTTCTGAAGAGACACTTTTTCTTATAGAGAAGTCATATGTAGGTAATAAGACAATTCAATTTTAACTAAGGCATCAAGGGACTACAATAAAGAGGAAAAGACGGAAGGCATCATTGCTCAGTTTTCATTGACATATTATCTAGCAACAAGTTGAAGAAGCTTGGTACAAATACAACAATGAATATCTTGATTAGAAGATCAGAGGTATAGGAACACTCCCTTATTGTACTAGTCACGTTTGGTATTATGTTATATATCCAAAGTGTAAATTAACTATGAGGGTTTCATTGTCATTGTTGGTGAAGTATAGGTTTTCAAGCAATAAAGTTTTTCTGTAGGAACTGAAGAAGTCCGATAATAAGCGTTACATCAAATATCTTTGTAAGTGGTTCATTATCCTTGGTACAAGAGCCCACAATTGTTATCTATTCTATCATTAGCTTTTGGGTGGTTGGGTGGTGCAATGAAGGTGATTGAGGTCACCTTCAGGTTGTAACTTGAAAACACTCCAGGCTTACAGGGTGGTGCTAGGGAAAGTTGGAGCTTACAGGGTGTTGGACCATATTATCAGTGGAAACTAATTTAAATAGGCCATTGGAGTGTCCTTCTAGTTAGAGCCGCAAAATTAAACAATTTAATAGAGTACTAGGGAGTTGGGGCTTCCCTTTTTAGTTGGAGTTGAAGCATATTATGTACTCATAAGATTATCAGAAAAGTGTTCAATGATTTTTCTCTTGGAAGGGTTTCCAGCTAAATCCTCTTGTGCATTGTTCTCTTGATGTGTGTATGCTTTATATATATTCTAATGCTCTAAATATTTCACTAAGTTAATTATTGATAAGAAATATTGACACACCCCTCTCTTAGTATTTCCAACAATTAGTATAAGAGAAGGTTCCTTCACAAGTTGTCTAACCACTCAAAGGGAGACCATGGAATGAAAAAAGCCTAGAGTTCTGTTATTTAATGGAAAAAAATATGCACTTTGGAGTGGAAGAATGAAAGCATATGTTCAAGAAAATTGATATGATGCTTGGTAATTTGTCAATACTTGATACACAAGACCCTCAACACCTCCAACAAATGATGTAGGTAAGAAGCTCTATGATAATAATGCTAAAGATGTGAGCATTATTTTTAATGGTTTAATAGAATCAATATATGTTGAAGTGATGAGTTGCAAATAAGTGAAATAATTTTGGGATAAGCTCCAAAATATTTATGAAGGGGGAAATAAGGTTAAGAAAGCCAAGCTTCAAACTTACTAAGGAAAATTTGAGTAATTGAAAATGAATGAAGATGAAAACATTGCAACTTATTTTCTCCAGGTTGTTGAAGTAGTGAACACCATAGAAGGACTGGGATAACCATGGGGAACAAAGTAGTTGCCTAGAAGGTACTAATATCACATTTGGTGATATTTGATCCTAAAGTCTTAGTGCTAGAAGAAAGAGAGGTTTTAGAAAAGGTCAGCATGGAATGAAATACTCATAGTTTGAAAAATGAGAACGTAACAAGAAAGTCCATGAAACAGAGAAGTAACCTTCGCAACATATAAGAATTTTGGATTTCAAGCATCTATCGTTCATTTCTTTTAAGTTGAATCTCGGAGTATCCACAATAATAATCATACTTGTCAACATTTCAAATCCCAACAGGGATCCATAATCAAGACAATTACTGAATGCTGATAGAAGAAGAGCTTGGTGAGAGGATGAATAGTATTAAGATAATTTGATTTCAAGGAGATGAGGTTGGCCTTAAAATTTTTATT
>APFE031730157.1:496633-532946 GCA_000404065.3 Pinus taeda | reverse complement strand
GAAATCAAATTATCTTAATATATTTATCCTCTCACTAAGCTCTTCTTCTATCATCATTTAGTAATTGTCCTAATGATGGATCCCCGTTGGGATTTGAAACGTTGACAAGTATGATTATTACTGTGGATACTTCGAGATTCAACTTAAAACATATAAGAATACTAGGAAAAATAAACAATAATCAAAGCCAATCTCCAGTTGATGCGATGACAAATATTCAGATGAAGAGGTTTCCAATTTTGTGAGAAAGTTGAAAAGAGGAATAGGTAAATGCAAAGGTAAGTTCCTCTTAATATGTTTCAATTGTGGTGATATTTGTCATTTTACTGTTAAGTTTCCTCATGCAAGGAACTTAGATGATGAAGAAGAGGATCCAAAGAAAGCAAAGAAGAAACAAAGAAACTACAAGAAGAAAGGAAAACATTTTTTTTTAAGAAAAAACTTCTATTCAAAAGAAGAGAACTCCTCATTTGAAGAAGAGAGCGATAGTGATGATGAAAATGACACAGGAAGAGTGTTATTCATGTCAAGGGACGACAAGAAGGAAACTCCTAAAGAGGAAGAAGATGATCAAGAAGAGGAAGACGAGGTTGATTTTGAAAAACAGATTGTTAGAGTTATAGAGGATCTCAATGTTGAAAGAGGAGATGTCAAATCACTAGAAGCTGAGCTAAAATAATTGAAGGAACACATCAAAAGTCTCAATAAGAAGACTAAAGGATTAGAAAATATCATCATCAATATTAAGGTATAGTTGCATGAAGCCAAAAATTTTGAAGAACCCCTCAAAAGAGAACTGGAAGAAAGAAAAAATGCAAGGAAAGATTTAGAAGCAAAGATAGTCTCTCTATGAAAGGAAGCACAAAAAAGAAATGCCGAATAGAAATTTGTGATCAACTCCAAAGCATTGGATGAACTCATCAACATTCAAAGGCCATGCAATGACAAGACAATATTGGGCTACAGGAAAAAAATCATGAAAGGCTTGAGTTCCTCAATGACAAAAAAATGAGATGAACATAAAACCTATGAAAAAATCACCAATAGGGTTTGTCAAGAAGGAAGAAAGCTTCCTAATGGAACAAAAGGTTCAAGAGACACATAATCAACAACCCACATTGAATATATATCAATAAGAAGGTCTCTGGAGAATGGTATCATGAAGAATACCTCCCTCTCTTAGGTACCAAATCATCTTTCTTAGTGTTTGCTATTGTTGCAAAAATTTTAGACATAAAGTTGAAAATTGTAAGGCATATGATAACAACATAAGCAACCTTGGAAATTACTCTAGGAATTATTATCCCAGAAATTCTCAAGAATATTACAAGAAAGATTATATTAGGTTTTGATACTTGAGCAATGAAGTGGAATTCTATAAATGCAACAATTTTGGTCATTTGGCTAAAGTTTCTAGGTTAACTAGTCCTCTAAGGAAGTCATGACAATATCAAAATTCTCCTACGAAGTTATGGAAGAAGAAAATTGAAAGTTGGGCACTTTCTCTAAAACATCAAAGCAAGAAGAATATATGGTATGTTGATAGTGGCTGCTCAACACATATGATTGAGGATAAAATAAAATTTATATCTCTAGAAGAAGGAAATGATGAGATAGTCTCATTTGGGAATGATAGTTTTGCAAACATTATAGGAAAAGGAATAGTTAATATTGGAGGCAAGGAGGATACAAAAAGATGTGCAAATCATATAAAACATGAATCACAACCTACTAATCTATTGTCACTGCTACAACAACCCCAAAAATTTCACTACAATCAAATTTTTGAGCCTACTCAATTATCACATCAATCGTTGCCTTGGTCATTGTTATTACTCTGTAATTCCTCCAGGCAAAGGAGAGAAATCCAAAGGTAACCATAAACCACTTGGAAGCTTGGAATCTAGCCCTTCCAGCTTCATAGAGGGTTCTCTCTGTCTAAAACTTCAATCAATTAGATTTTAGGCTAGGTATGGTGCTCATAGGGATATAAATTTTAAATGTTTGCTGGCAGGGAAAAAGACAGATCCATTGGGCAATACAATCATATAAGTTGATTATTTTCCTATTATAGGATGAAGAGAATGAGGGGTCATCTAGAGAGGCAAGGTAGGCATTTATTTTGGAGCTTTTTAGTCAAATTCGTTGTAGGAGGGTGAGTAGAAGATAGGTGGAAGTAACATATAGAGCATCAAACAATGGGATGAATTCTACATGCCATTCAAAATGAAACATAAATTGTTTAGCAAACTGAAACAAAGCACTTTTTAAAGCCAAATTCTGAGACAAATCTTTGTTTAGCTAAATAGGAAGACACACATTCAAAATATGATTGATAACATGAGATAACTAACAAAATAAAGGAGCACATCTCCATCGAAACTGACACAAGAATCCCTATAAAACCGAAACTCTGTCTTTTCATTCATTGAAACATATATCAGAAAATTGCAGTACACAATGTCTCTTCTTCTAAACCTGAGCAACCCTTTGATTTATTATAATTACATCATAAATAAATCAGTTCCTACCTCTAGGAACCAAATTCCTTAATAGGATTTCTGTTTCTAGTTAATGCAAGGAATATAGAATTGTTTTTTTCAAAATTAGGAATTGTTTGACCAAAGAATTTCCAAGCATATTTACATTAAATAATAAGTTTAAATCCAACATATAAGCCCTTAGAAGCCTCATATCATTTACCATGAGCATAAAAACAAATTACATGAATTTTTGACATGAAAATCTCAGTAAAAAGGATGATTGTGTGGAAGCATAGTGTCAACGCCACACAACCTCCTCGTTTAGCATAAACACAAAAACGCATCAAAAAAGCGAAATGAATCCATGATTTATGTAGCTCTAGTCACTCCCTGAGTTGGTTAATTAATTTTTCACGAGTGAAATTTCTTGCACATCGTCAACTTCCTCCTTATGAACTTTCTTCCATTACACCAAGCTCCCAAATCTCAAAATTTCACCCACAACAAAAGCACAACGCCAGTGAAAAAGCACAGCGCAACTTATTCTTCATGGTTTTGATTGATGATGAGATCTATGAGAAAGAAACATCTTGCTGATGATGTTGACATGATTTTGATAATGCTTCAAACCCCATTCAAGCCCCTATTCACCAAAACAAAATGACAACACTCCCATGTTTACATAAAAACCCTAACCCTAATGCTTGGCCAGGATACAAAACTGTTGTGTGAGTTGCTTCTTTTTAAAATTCACTTGATAATTCTAAATAAATATGCTTGCAAGAAAGGCTTCATGAAAAATATGACGTATTAACCTCAACCCCATTCAACAAGCATACTTAGGTAAAAAACCAAAAATCAAAACTACTTTGTTTTACCTTTTCCAACACTTAAACTTGGGCTTC
The DNA here is from genome assembly GCA_000404065.3 of Pinus taeda. Classification (NCBI taxonomy): domain Eukaryota; kingdom Viridiplantae; phylum Streptophyta; class Pinopsida; order Pinales; family Pinaceae; genus Pinus; species Pinus taeda. The sequence continues at coordinate 529,558 of APFE031730157.1, read as the reverse complement.
TCCTACCAACAAATCCAAATTACCTTTGTCTTTCTCTTGTATCTCCTTCATATACTACTTGGCATCCCTAAACTCTCTCGTCATGGTTATATTGTTCTTGTATATTTTTTTCAGCTACCTATGTAGTGGGAGAGACCTCTTAAACATATATTTAGCATTTTCCATTGATGGCTCATACATGTCCAAAAAAATAACTTATCTTTTTTCTAGCCATTTCATCCTAATCCTTAATGATCTGAATGGGAAAGTTAGTGTTTGTTGTGCTAAATTCCAATTCATAATAGTAAACAAAGTGCTTGAGGATTATGAGGTAAATTGCAAGTTTTACATGATTTTTTATGTCTTTAAATGTAATTCATGAGCTTAAAACATGAATTAAAAAAACATTGAACAACAGCATAACAATAATACACTCAGAAATTGATAAAGGAGTGCACCCCTCTTGGGCTACATTTCCTTGGTCCAGCTTCCAATGGCTTGACCCACTCTCATTATGCTCAAAATATTCAGTGATAAAGAGTACATAAAGTGTGCTGACCAAAGCAGTGGTTAGTTTCCCCTTCAAGGAAACATTCTCCTGTAAAGAACTCTCACTCTAAAAAAATGACAACCTAAATTTAGTCATGAAACAATCAACAAGAAAATGGTTCTCAAATCAAGATCTCGTACTCCATCTGACAATGAGCATAACAAGTACAACAATTCACTTAAAGTACTAATAAAGAACTCTCCTCAAATACATAATGAGAAAAGATAAACATGAGCTACACCATTGATGTCTTAGTTGCTGTAGAAAACATATGAAGGCTAGAAAACCCCTAAAAGGATCTCTCCATTCTCAAAAGCCTTCAAAAACAGATTCAACCAACTAGTTGATCCTAGCACCCATATAATCAAACCTGCAAAATGTCTCTTCAAAGTGCTCTAATGGCTTTGAACCATGTTCTATTGGCTTCAGAAGACCCAAAAATTCATGTCTAGCCTTTTCTTGCTCCTAAAAAGACCAAAAACTGAAGAAGATATGAGCTTCCCTAGCCTTTCTACTAGTCGCTCTACAATTTCCCCAAAATCCAGCACGAGTCCTTCAATTTCATCCCAAAATCCATTAACGGGGCATCGATTTTGCCAAATTTTGGGCGAAATTGTTGGAGAATTTAAATGACCTCCATGGCCTTACCTCCGAAAATTATGGCCACATGAGCCTTCGTAAGGCTAGGGGCTAGCCCTAGCTCCTACTGGCGGTCTTCCTGGCAGTTTAGGCTAACCACGAAACTGAACACATTGAAGTGGTTAGGTTTGGGTAGTTAAGGTTAACCTAGCGGTCACATTTGGTGCATCGGTCAATGGAACATGTCACATGGTGTGGTGAGCTTGGTGGTTTCAATTAAGTTCTGGTGGAGCAGTTGGCACATGCGGTAAACATGGAAATGTTATGGTGTTGTCAAATGGTGTGGGTAATAGCAGGTGGTTATGGTTAACACCACGGGGGTGGGCTAGGGCCTAGCCCCCGACCCCCTTGTCCATGGTCTCATGGCGTTGGGGTGGCCAGGGGCTCGGTCTTAGCCGGGCCCCCCAATGCCATATGTGCCAAAACCTTTGTTTAAATAAACATTTCCACCCACCTTTAAACAAGTATCATGTGTGGTTAGTTGGTAACCCTTGCGATTTGTTGTTGTGAGGTCCAAGGTTCGATTTCGGTGTAAGTCAATCCAAACTCCAATTTTTTTTTTTTGGCCACCGAGGTGCCATGTGGCAGCCTCTGGCTGGGCCATGTGGTAGCCTCCAGTTAGTCCACTTCACCCCACCACACACCAATAAAAGTTTGGAATTTCAAACGAATGAAATTGTGCTACTTGGCACTACCTGATTCGACAGAGGAGCCTAATCATATGCAAGGTCACCCTGCCACATCAACATCCTAGTCATCGTGCCATGTCAACCATATGGACTGCTGACTGTGCAGTGCTGCTCATTTTTTTGCCAAATTCGTATGTTTGAGAAAACAAATAGAATGCATTTCTGAGAGCATACAATGTCCGTTTTGTACAAAACGTGTTGCATTGGATTTAGGATGAAGAGAAATATGATATTGTTTAGGTTCCACATCCGATAAATTTGCATTTTGAGCAAAATTTTGAGCTCTGAATCCTCCCCACTAGGAGCTTTTGGACCCCAAAAGATCACTTTCAATCGTCTAGCAGATGACGGTATAGTTCCCTCACCTTTGCAATCTTGATCAATTTTTCCTTGCTCGGATTGGTTCCTTTGAGCCCCACATGAAGGTAGTCCACACTCCCTTGTTTTGAAGTCCTTGTTCTATGTCAAGAATCGTGTCTTGATGTAGTTCTTCAAGGTACTCGGGAGAGAAATCCTCAATGGACTTCTTGGCTTTGTCTATGTTGCTACGACCATCAATAGGAACATCCTTCCCAAAAATGAAATCCAATAGCGATCTTCTAAAAAATATTTACCAAGGATAAAATCCAAAAGACTTTGGCAAATAACCCTAAAAAGATTCACATGGAAATACTTGTATTAATGAGTGCTTGACACATTTCTAACATACTGAATGTGCTGCAACTACTCATCCAAAAGTTTAGGATGCTTACTAAAATTTCCACAAATGGAAATGCAGCTTACAATATGGAATAAATTTGACTCCCAAATTCCCATACAAATTGACTCATCATAAAGCCAAAATAGCATAATGATGCGAAATAAATCACTGTGGCATATAAGTGATTTATTCACAAACATCACTTTTACAAACTGCCCAACTACGGGGACATGCAACAAGTGAAATACAAAATAAATGTAATCTTTAATTGGACAAATAGTCCAACCATTTCCTACCCAACCGTGGTAAGGTATTTTCTTTCTGCACTTCAGTTCCTTCTGGAAATGCTTTTGGAAGGATTATGGCGTGCCTTGCACATTACTCTACCTTCTTCTTCTCAGGTGATTCCATTTCCTATTTGTCCTTCTTTGGGTGAAGATGTGGATGCAACTTCCAACACTTTTCAATCTAATGCCCACTTATGTTTCAATGAGTGCAATACATTTTGTGAGCTTTTCTTGGCACAAATGTCTTAAACTTGAATGAGAATTTCCCTTCTTGGTCTCAATTCCAATTGACATATTCATCTTCTTCACTAATGCTTTCCTTTTGTGGCACTCATCTACACAATGGTTAGGTGAATGACAAAAAGTGGAAGGGAAAACATTCCACAACATGTTATTCAAATCATCATGTTGTTTGTAATCATCAAAAGCCTTTGAATAATCAGGACGCTTATACCTCTTATGGTTTTCCTTTGGCTTATGAGCCTGGTGAGGAGAACTTGAATGGCGAGAATAACTTGTCTTAGTCTCTTCTTCAACTTGCTCATCTCTATTTGGAGAGGTCTTGCATTTCAATTCCTCCTTTTGATTTAGAAACCAAGTTGGTAACAATTCCGGATGAAAATCCCAACAATTTGCCTCCTCATGTCCCCTCTTATGACAAAAGGAACAAGACAACCAAGAGCTATCGCTGGAAGACCATTCTTCCTTTTCAACATAGCCGAAACCTTCATATCAAGGTCTCTCCTTTGCCTCAAATAGATGGATAATTCCCTGATTATTCACTCCAAGGCCTCCTCCCTTGTAACACATCTTGGACAAGAGCTTTTCTCATATGCCTTTGTTATGCTTCTTAAAGGTTGTAAAAGAGCTTAAATCAACATTTTGATGTAAAGAAACCGCATGTAAATGCTTACCGTTTTCCTCATCTTTCAACTGAGGGACAAAGATGCTCTTAAACTATTTCCTAATTCTTGAGGTGTCTTCTTGGACTCTTGGTTTTTCTTCTTTCATCTCCTTGAACTTTGGTGCTGATAGAACCTCAACCTCAACATCATGTGGACAAAGGTGCAGACTTGGCCATCTTCCTTCTTTGAGGGACTTTCTGCACTAGCCTCTTGTATAATATTTGTTTTGGAAAAGGGTGATGATGAAGGTGATGGTGGAGATGGTTAAGTTTTAGCTCCATTTCCATTACCGCCTCCTCCTGGAGAACCTTCTCCTTTTGGAGGCTTCACTCTACAATATGGTATTACTCTATTCATAGACGACTTTCGCCATTTCTGCAATGCGAAAGAAAACCTTCCTAAAAGCCTTTTCATCCTCTGACATATTTGTAGGCTCTCCTTTATGTGACATGCCTGTTGAAGCTTCAATTTCAATTTGAGGTAGAACTGGTGGTGGAGATTGTGGAAATATTTCTCTCCTTCACAAAACTTCTCCTCTCTTGAGCTTCAAACTTTTAAGCTTCACATTCACTTGTAAATAGTTAAATCCTCCTTACTCAACGAAAACCAAGAGCTTTGATACCAAAATTGATATGAATGGGAAAGTTAGTGTTTGCTATGCTAAATTCCAATTCTGAATAGTAAACAAAGTGCCTGAGGATTATGAGGTAAATTGTAAGTTTTACACGAGTTTTTTCGTCTTTATATGTAATTCATGAGCTTAAAATATGAATTAAAAAAACAATGAACAATAGCATAACAGTAATAGACTCAAAAATCGATAAAGGAGTTCACCCCTCCTGGGTTACATCTCCTTGGTCCAACTTCCAATTGCTTGACCCAATCTCATTATGCTCAAAATAATTTAGTGATAAAGAGTACATAAAGTGTGCTGACAAAAAGAGTGGCTATTTTCCCCTTCAAGGAAAAATTCTCCCGCAAAGAACTCTCACTCTAAAAAAATGACAACCTATAGTCAGTCATGAAACAATTAGTAAGAAAAGGGTTCTCAAATCAATCCCCCATACTCCATCTAAAAATGAGCATAACAAGTACAACAATTCACTTGAAGTACTAAAAGATAACTTTCCTCAAATACATAATGAGAAAAGAGAAACATGAGCTACACCATAGATGTGTCAGCTACTTTAGAAAAAATATGAAGGCTAGAAAACCCCTACAAGGTCCTCTCCATTCTCAAAAGCCTTCAAAAACTGATTCAACCCACTGGTTGATCCTAACACCCATAGACTCAAGCCTACAAAAGGTCTCTTAAGAAGTGCTCCAATGGCTCTAAAACCTATTCCATTGGATTTATAAGACCTGAAAATTCCTGTCTAGCCTCTTCCTTGTCCTGAAAAGACCAAAAATTGAATAAGACATGAGCTTCCTTAGCCTTTCTTCTAGTAGCTCTATAATTTCCCCAAAATCCGGCACCAGTCCTATAATTTTTCCCCAAAATCTGCTAATGAGGCGCTGATTCCACCAACTTTCCAGTGAAATTGGCGAAGCATTTAAATGACCGCCATGGCCTTAACTCTGAAAATTATGGCCACATGGGCCTTCATAAGGCTAGGGGCTTCCCCCCCATCCCACTGGTAGTATTCCTGGCGGTTTAGGTAAACTACAAAACCAGACACATGGAAGCAGTTAGGTTTGGGTGGTTAAGGTTAACCTGGTAGTCATGGTTGGCACATTGGTCAGTGTAACATCTCACATGGTGCGGTGAGCTTGGCTGTTTCGGTTAAGTTCTGACAGAACAATTGGCACGGGAAGTAAACATGGAAATGGTTACGGTGTTGTCACATGGTGCAGGTAATGACAGGTAGTTATGTTTAACGCCATGGGGGAGGGCGAGGGCCTAGCTCCTTGCCCCCCAGCCCGTGGTCTCGTGGTGCTAGGGTGGCTAGGGGCTAGGCCTTAGTTCGGCTCCCCATTGCCATATGCACTGAAACCTTTGTTTAAATAAACATTCCCACCCACCTTTAAACAAGTATCATGTGTGGTTAGTTGGTAAGCCTTGCGGTTTGTTGTTGTGAGGTCTTCAATTCTGGTGGAGGTCAATCTAGACTCCAAAAAATATTTGTGGCCACCGAGGTGCCATGTGGCACGCTCTGGCTGGTACATGTGGCAACGTCCCATTGGTCCACTTCACCCACCATAAACTAATAAAAGTATGCCATTTCAAACCAATGAAACCATGCCACTTGGCACTACCTGATTCGTAGGGGGAACCTAGTCATATGAACAATCACCCTGCCACGTCGACATCCCAGTCAGCATATCAAGTTAGCAATACAGAGTACTGACTGTGCAGTGCTGCTCATTTTTTCGCCAAATTCACTTGTTTGAGAAAATAGACAGAACGCATTTCTAGGAGCATACGATGCCCATTTTGTGTGAAATGAGTTACACCCGATTCAAGACGATGAGTACTACTCAGTCATTTAGGTTCCACACCAATATGAAAACTTTGAATTTTGAGCATATTTTTGAGCTCCAGATCACTTAAGTTCAACAATTTCACTGTGGTATTTCTTCAACTACATCCTCATCCTATTAAAAGTATGATTCCCCTCATCCATCTCTATTTTATTCTCCTCTTGTACTGATTTCTCTTCCTGAATTTGCAATTTTATAGCTGACGATATAGTGACTCTAGCTACTAGAACTTCTACCTCTTAAATATCCTCTCTTACTATCTTCTCCTTGCCTTTGGATTTGGTGACAGATGGTGTAGCCTTTATCATTGCTTCTTCTTCATCAATCCTAGCTATCCTTTATAGAGAGACCTTCTTCAATTCCTTGTTGTCCTGCAACAACTCTGCAATAACCATGTGTGCCTTCTTTAACCTCTCTTGTTGCTATGTAATATATTTTTCTTTATAATAAGGAACATCATCCTTTGGTATGGTTTCCAAGGCTTCAAATTTTTGCTCCAAGGAAAACTTCTTTGCAGTATATCTAGTGAGAGGCTTCTTGGGGACATTCACTACTTCAGGAGGAAAATTCAACTTCTTACGTTTTTCCTTTTATGATGAATGAACTACAACTGAGGGATTTTCATAGAACTTGCATTTTTTTATTTTATGTCTCTTTCCACTGATGAGGGTGTGTCGTTATTGCTGCAAGGACTAGTTGGCAGGTGAACTCTCAACTTTGATGAGTCTAGGAAATATTGCCATGTTTGATTCCTCTTATTCAATTCCTCCAATACCAACAACTTGGTCAAAGATAAGTGGAAAAGACTAAGTTTTACTTGGCTCTATTTTCCCTCCAATTTGTTTACCATCTTACTAAGACTTCTGAACAGATAGAAGGGAAGATTCAAGAGGCTCTTCCCTATAAAGTGCATCAAAAGTATAAAATGGTACTGATAGATCCTCCCAAACCTACCCTCACAGGTAAATGTTATCGGGAAATCTAGTGTCCATGCAGAGCTGCTAGTCCCACTAAGATGGGTAACTATCTTAGAAATAAACAAACTAAAGTTACTTTCGTTTTCCTTTATGAGAAGTAGATAGGAGAGGAGCAAAGAATACCAACCTCAATCTTTCGCTTGGTTCCTTGCTTATTCCTTCTCCCCTCTAACAGATCTTTGTCGCTCCTTCCTTGCTTAGCCCACTCCAAAGACTACCTGTAAAGTCAGAGCAGCATAATACCTTCCAAGTACTGGGATCTACAATTATAAACAATATAGGACCACATATATATTGACCACACAAATGCATATATCATCAAACATACAAGAATGTGGAGGAAAAATTGAATAGCTTTATTAATAGAAAGAGTAGAAGAGAGGATTACAACCCATTGATCTGACCCAGCGTCATCCTCCCAGCACGAAAGCCCTTCTTCACCTCATAAAAATCTTAGATCACCCAACACTATGACGTTCCACCAGGAAACCAACAACACTTCCTTACAAGATACAAAATTCCAGCCTCTGGATCTCTGGGATGAGGGATCCATATATAGATATTTGCAGGGGGGTGATTCAGGTTCTGGGATTTTGATTAGTGTCCTCTCTCTGATAGTTCTTGGTTCCACTTGGAGATTCATGATCTCTTACTCATCCCTGGGCGAATTTAGAGAGGCAAGTGTCACATGAGAAGTTTCTAGAAGATTCCATGATCGTCCACCTTGCAAATTGTCTCTGCCATTTGTCTACTCTCTCCTATCGCACCCTACAAAAGGGCTCTTCAGTATGCATCGCACTTTTTGCATGTGGCAGTTGAGATGCATCGCGCCCTTAGCACTGGGCAGTCTGTATGGTCCAGTTTTGACCAGTTCTGAGAAGTTTTCCATGGAGAATTTCTGGGAGATGATGTAATCAGCTGACCTTGTTCCTTTAGGGTGTGAGACAACACTTTTAGGGACTTAGAAGCCCTTGGTTTATGGACATATATGATTGGGGTTACAGTGCCCAAATATGTCTATAACAAGAAAGTATATTTGAATTGCTTGCAAAATCTTGCTGTAGGGCTCAACTAAATACTCCTTAGGGATAATGGCTCTATACCCTTTATCTATGTACTCAGGCTTCAGAAAACATTTATAGTTGGCAATGTCGAGAGGCATTCTCTTGAACCATTGCTCTCCCTGAAGGGGAATCTATGTTTCAGCTAATATAGTGAGATGTGAAACTGGAAAGGTGAGTTCTCCAATATTAACCTCTAGCCCAGTGAAATTCATAGTAAACTCCTTAGTGAGCTGTACATTGTATCCCTAAATTTTTTCACAGAATTTGATGCATCCACCTTGCTTAAAGGTAACTCTAATTTCTGGCTCTGAATTGATCAAGGCGGGGTGTTGGGTTTAAAAGCTAACAATTACTCCTCCCTTATGTTTCTTTCTATTTGGGGTTGACATGATTTTTCATAGTAGAGGTATGCTCTAGGTTTTCTTGAATAAAATCTGAGTGTAGGCTTATTTAGTGCAGGGAATAAGATAACAATGATGAACTAGAGATCCATATTAGGGTTTTTTGGCAATTGAGGATGAAAAACCTATGAAACAAACTTGGACAAAAAAAATCAACTCTAAAAACCCAAAACAGTAACTAGTGTTTTCTTTGTCATAGTGGCCACATTAGAAAGATAGGCGCAATGCTAGAAGTGCAGTGCATGGTGGAAAAACTGTTCCTTAACCTATGAGGAAAGAAATGACCAAGTAAGAATTTTTAAATCACTTGAATGAGATGGAAGAGTTTAATATCAAGGTGGAAGGCAATATTTTGGGTGTTAGAAACGGTTCACATCATAAAACCACAACGCTGAAAGAAAATGAAGTGAATTCCCTAGAAACACAACAAGGCCAAAATTTGAGTTTTGATGGAATTTTGAAATGATTTTATAAACAAACTAAAACAAAGTTTTCAACATGCAAGATTAATAACCAAGGGGAATATGGAATTTGCACCTAGAATGAGTAATTCACCACCAATTTGGAAAATGTAGTGACTGCGTGTGAGCACAACACTTGTCTGTGAGCACATCACTTCACTATTCAACAATATTTTTGATGAATAAATGAAAGGCTCTGAGGTATTTTTGAAGGTTAACCATGCCTTTGAAATCCCAAGGTGGTTGAATGCACATTTCAAGGGCGATGGTTATGATTTTGAAACTCAATCATAAAAATGCAGCACTTGCCAAAAGTGCAACATTGTCCTCCTAACCATTGTACCAAAGTGATGTCATGGATGACTATGATTTGACACTCTAACTGGCCCAAGTGACCCTACAAATTTGTTCCCATGATGATAAGACATGACAACATGACTTCACTCATGATTTTGAATTAGATATGATCCTTGACTTATTTAATTCGACCTATCAATATATCAATGAGTATTTTCATGACCCTTCACACATGTTGACAAAATTACATTTAGTAATAAAATTTTATTCTATAATAATACCAATAGATTGATCTATAGAATATTAAAGCCTAACATTTACACATTTTCCAAATAAATTTGAAAGACAAAACTTGCTTTCTGGCTACTATGACTATAGGATACTAACATTGGATCCAATGGGAATGGAATCCTCCCTGTGAGGTGAAAAGAACATCGTAGACCATGTTCCTGACCATCATCACTTCTGCAATATGTTTCTTCTCTGAAACCACTACCATTGAAACCAAACTAGCATCCTGTTCAAATCCTCAAACTGAACCAAATCCATTCTTCAAATTGGAACCTAAACTGTACACAGAAAAGTGAAAACTTTACTGTAAAATGAAACTAAAAAGAATGATCAAGGTGTTGAGCTTATTCTTCACACCTACCTACCCAAAATTACTGGAAACATCTATAATATCAGGTAATAGAAAAATTCCAGTGTAACCATAAAATAAAATGGTCATTTGATCGCTTTCTGCTCATAATTTCCTCAAGCAAAAAGAAAAATTTGAAGGATGGAAACTCAAACTCCATCCTGAATCCAATTCCTTCAATGATGAGAAACACAAACTCCCTTGATAATTTCAATAAGAAGGAGAAATAATATTTAAGAATAGGAATATTACTTATGTTGATTTCTTGCTGATGGGCAAAAGGAAGAAGACAAGCTTCATGCTCTCATTTCATATATTCAATTTCACTGCAATCCTCGTGATCATCTTCAAATATAAAAAGATAAGTTTTCTTAGCATATTTTTAATCTACAAAAAAACTTTGAATGTTCTTGAGAGGCTTCAAAGGAAACAATCACATCATGGACAACAGAATGTCAAAAATTAACCCTTCACACGATTCAAGAGGCATCATATCTTGAATTGTTTATTTATTTTCCAAAGGGTCTAGAACAACTTTCTCTTCATTATCCTCTTTTAAATATGGAGTACAACTATCATTATTTAGCTCACTTCTTTCATGAATAACACCTCCATCTTCATCTAAAATGAGCTCATTATTTTGAGTTTCTATACATGGATTTTCAGAACTCAAAATTTGATAATATTGTTCTTGGAATAAAGACCCAGGAAATAAAAGGGAGGATGAAAAATTTAATTGTCTATCCTATTCTTTATCTTGGTGACTTAACATTTGACAAGATTGCTGTAAATTTTCTTCAAACTCGGAAGATGAATCATAATTGTCTGCATCAAGATGTTGATCTAATTCATTTCCAAGCAAGAGAGAAATGATTTTTTCATCTTACTGATGAAAATGGTTCTTGTACAAAGCTTCCAGGATTTATTCATCCATGAACTCTTCATTGCCATAAGAATTTTCTAGATTTTGAATGAAATCCTCAAAATGGTCACAACAATTCTCAACAATGACAAATAAGGATGAGATTCTTTATATTTCTAAAAAAATAGTAAATGAAAATATTTAAGGGAATACAAGCTACCAAGTGGAAAACCTTCATACCAAGATCTTGATTTTTCCTCCAAAGTAACCATAAACATATTCATTAGGAAATCTTCATGAAATTGAGCCCTCGGCTTGCATGCACACATGTGAAATTTGACCAAATGAAGAGAAGCCTCATTTGATTTTCCATCATTAAAAATAGGAAAATAAGATTGCCAATCTACATGAGGCATGCGATTCGGAAAACGTGGAATGTGATCTCGATTCGTGGGAGCATACCTTTTGGATTGTGAATTCATATTTGACTAGTGGAGTTGCTAGTGAAATCCTAATTTCTAGATCCTGCTACTAGTGGAGTCTTTGGATTAAGTTGAAACTTTATTGGAGTCGTTAGGGGAATGGTACAACCTTCATGCATCTGATCATTGTTCACCATCAGTAATCAAATCTAAAACTTGATGGTTCTTTCCTGTAGAAGATGAAACCTTTCATTCCTCAACAATGGTGCGACTATGTTAGCACTCTATAATTCCTCTAGGATGAGGAGATGAATCTAAAGGTAATTACAAACTACTCGGAAGATTTGAATCTATCCCTTCTAGCTTGAGATAGGGCTCTCTCTATCTAAAACTCAAATCACTCAGATTTTAGGCTAGGTATGGTGGTCAGAGGGATATAGATTTTAAAGGTTTGCTGGCAAGGAAAAAGATAGATACATTGGGAAATATGGTCATATAAGTTGATTCTTTTCCAGTGATAGAATGGAGAGAAGGAGGGATATTCTATAGGGGAAAGGAAGCTAGTATTTTTGGAGTTTTTCGGTCAAATTTGTTATAGGCGTGTGAGTAGAATATAGGTGGAAATGACATATAGAGAATCAAACAATGGGATGAATTCTAAATTCCATTAAGGATGAAAAACATAAATTTTTAACAAACTGAAACAGAGCACTTTTTAAAGCAAAATTCTAAGACAAACATTTGTTTATCTAAATAGAAGACACACATTCAAAGAGTGATTGATAACATAAGATAAGTTACAAAACAAAGAACCATATCCATCGAAACTGACACAAGAATCCCTGTAAACCCAGACCTCTGCCTTTTCATTGACTGAAAAATATATCAGAAAAGTGCAGTACACAATGTCTCTTCTTCTAAACTTTACCAACCCTTTTCTTCATTACAATTACATAACAAAAATATGAAAACAAAACAATTTCCACCTCTAGGAACCAAATTCCTTAATAGGATTTTTGTTTATAGCTAATGCAGTGAATATAGAACTGCTTTTCTGAAAATTAGGAATTGTTTGACCAAAGATTTTTCAAGCATATTTACATTAAATGCTAAGCCTAAATTGAGCTGATAAGTCCTTATATGCCTCATAATGTTTACCATGAGCATAACAAAAAATTACTTGAAGGTTTAACATGAAAATCTCGGTCAAAAAGATGATTGTGTGGAAGTGCTAACCTCCTAGTTCATTGCAAACAAAGAAAACACAGTAGAAAATTGCAGCGAATCCATGGTTGATGTAGCTCCAGTCACTTGCTAAGTTGGTTGATGACTTTTGCACGTGTGAAATGGCCTAGAAATTGTCAACTTCCTCCTTAGAAACTTTCTTTCATTACACCAAGCTCCCAACTCTCAAAATTTCACCCAAAAAAAAAGCGCAACATTAGTGAGAAAGTGCAACACAACCTATTCTTCATGGTTTTGATCAATGCTGAGATATCTGAGCAAGAGACATACTACTGATATGGGAAAATTTTAAGGATGGAAGTTTATCTTAAAGTTTAGAAACCTTGTCGAATCTTACTAGTCCTTAATATCCAAATTTTAAAATGTTTGATGATAATTTTGTAAAAATTTCTAGATTTCTAATTATTTTATATTAGAAATTATATAATATTGGCTATTTTTAAGGTAAAATAATTTTATACTATAAAATTTGGGCGAATTCATTTTTTGAAAAATGGAAATTGGAAAATCTTTTTTTAGAAAAAGCATGGAATATTAGCCCAGCTGTGAATATTAGCCCCTAATATTTTCCCTTCTAATGATGATGTTGAAATGATGTTGACAATGTTTCAAACCCCATTCAAGCCCCTATCCACCATAAAGAAATGACAAAAATCCTAACTTTACATCAAAACCCTAACCCTAATGCTTGACGAGGAGACAAAACTATTGTGTGAGCTGCTTCTTTCGGAAAGTCACTTGAGAATTCTGACTAACTATGCTTGTAAGAAAGACTTCATGCAAAATATGACCTCTTAACGTCAACCCCATTCAATAAGCATATTTAGGGAAAAATACAAAAATCAAAGCTGCTTTGTTTTACCTATTCCAACAGTTAAACTTTGGCTGCTTCAACCAACAAATCCAACTTACCTATGTATTTCTCATGTATATCCTTCAACTGTTGTTTGGAAGCCCTCAACTCTCTCCTTATGATGAGATTCTTCCTGCATATGTTTTTCAGTTGCCTATGTAGTGGAAGAGACCTCTTCAGCATATATTTAGCATTTTCCATTGCTGGCTCATACATGTCAAAAAGATCACTCATCGTTTTTCTAGCCATTTCATCTTGCTCCTTAAGGTCAACGATTTCACTGTGGGATTTCTTCAACCACATCATCGGCCTGTTAAAAGTATGTAGCCCGTCATCCATCTATGTTTTCTTCTCCTCTTGTACTCATTTCTCTTCCTGAATATTCTCTCTTGCTATCTTCTCCTTGCATTTGGATTTGGTGATAGATGGTGTAGCCTTCATCATTGGTTCTTCTTCATTGAATGTAGTTGTCCTTTCTAAAGGAACCTTCTTTAATTCCCTATTGTCCTGTTGCAATAGTGCAATAACCATGTGTGCCTTTGTTAATTTCTCTTGTAGTTGTATATTCTCTTTGTCTTTATCATAAGGAACATCATCCTATGGTATGGTTTTCAAGGCTTCAAATGTTTGCTCCAAGGGAAAATTATCTACAATAGATCTAGTGAGAGGATTCTTGGGGACATTCACTACTTTAGAAGAAGAATGCAACTTCTTACATTTCTTATTTTCTGATCAATGAACTGCAACTGAGGGCCTTTTCACAGAACTTTCATTTGGTGATTGTTTGTGTCTTTCCACTAATGTAGATGTGTCCTTCTTATTGCAAGAGCTATTTGGTAGGTCAATTGTCAAATTTGATGAGTCTAATAAACCTTTCCATGTTTGATTCCCCTTATTCAATTCCTCCAACACCAACAACTTGGTTAAAGAGAAGTGGAAAAGACTAGGTTCCACTTGGCTCTATTTTCCCTGCACTTTGTCTTCCATCTTTCTAAGACTTCTGAATAGATAGAACGAAATATTCAAGGGACTCTTCCCTGTAAAGTGCATCAAAAGTATAAAATGGTATTGATGGATCCTCCCAAACCTACCCTCACATGTAAAGTATCTTTGAATTTCTTGTAAAACCGTGTTGTAGGGCTCAAGTAAATACTCCTTAGGGACAATGGCTACATACCATTTATCTCTATACTCAGGTAATGTCAAGAGGCATTCCCTTGAACCACTTCTCTTCCTGAAGGGGAATCTTTGTTGTAGCTCATATAGTGACATTTGAAACTAAAAAGATGAGATCTACAATATTTACCTCTAGGCTAGTGAAATTCATGGCAAACTCCTTAGTGAGCTGTACATTGTATTGCTGAATATTTTCACAAAATTTGATGCATCTAATCTGCTCAAAGGAAACTTTGATTTCTGGGTCTCAATTGATCAAGGTGAGGTCTTGGGGTTCAAAGCCAACAATCACTCATCCCTTATTTTTCTTTCTATCTGGAGTTGGCATGATTTTTCATAGTAGAGGTATGCTCTAGGTTTTCATGAATACAATCTGAGTGTATGCTTATTTAGGGAAGGAAATAATATAACATTGATGAAATGGAGCTCCATATTAGCGTTTTGTGACAATTGAGGGTGAAAACCCTATGAAACAAACTTGGACAACAAAAATCAACTCTCAAAACCCAAAACAGTAACTAGTGCTTGCTTTATCACAGTGGCCAAATTAGAAAGATAGGTGCAGCACTAGAAGCGCGGTGCATGGAGGAAAAATTGTTTCTTGACCTATGAGGAAAGAAATGACCAGGTAAGAAGTTTGAATCACTTGAATGACATGGAAGATTTCAATATCAAGGTGGAAGACAAGATTTTGGGTGTTAGAAAAGGTTCACTTCATAAAAACGCAATGCTGAAAGAAAATGCAGCAAATTCCTGAAAAACGTAGCAAGGCCAAAATTTGAGTTTTGATGGATTTTTGAAATGATTTTATCAACAAATTGAAACAAAGTTGTTAACATGTAAGACTAATGACCAAGGGAAATATGGAATTGGCACCTAGAATGAGTAATTCACCACCAATTTGGAAAACACAGTGACTGTGTGTGAGGGCAACACCCATCTGCGAGCGTAGCACTTCTACTACCTCCTTTGAGCAAAGAAATCCAATCACTATTCAACAATATTTAGATGAATAAATGAAAGGCTCTGAGGTATTTCTAAAGGTTAACTATGACTTTGAACTCCCAATGTTGTTGAATTCACATTTCAAGGGTGATGGTTACAATTTTGAAACTCAATCATAAAAACACAACACCTTTCAAAAGTGTAGTGCTGTCCTCCTAACCATTGTACCAAAGTGATGTCATGGATGACTATCATATGACACTCTAACTAACCCAAGTGATCCTACAAATCTGTGCCCATGATGATAAGACATGACAACATGACCTCACTCATGATTTTGAGTTAGATATGATCCTAGACTTATTTAATTCGACCTCTCAAGATATCAATGACTATTTTCATGACCCTTCAAACACTTTGACATAATTACATTCAACAATAAAACTTTATTCTATAATAAGACCAATAGCTTGATCTCTATAAGATCAAAGCATAACCTTTACACATTTTCCAAATAAATTTGAAAGACAAAACTTGCTTTTTGAGTACCATCACTATAGGATACTAACAGCCATCAAGTGTCATTTTTAGTAATCCTATATGTTTCAAATGTTCTTGATCATTCTTATGTGTAGTCACATTGATTAGAACATATCTGGTACATTTCATGGTCATAACACCTTTGTTTGTTGGAAAACGACACTTTTGGTCCCAGTCACACACACTTTTTTCATTTTACTTAGGGAGTGTACATAAACTGGTGTTTTGATATCTATTTATCATTGTTCAAGTTTGTCTAATTTTTATTGATGAGTTGGTATGTGTCGTGCTTGATTTAATGTCTAAACTCATTATGTTTTCCCCTTGTTCCATCTTCTAGACTTAGATGAATTTTGGTTCCACAAGTGAAACCATTAATGCAAGGAGTGAAAAATCACACCCTTAAGCCTTGAATAGGAATCCTTCGTTATTCGGAAGTGTGCCCTATGCACTATGAGAGCACATAGTGTACCCCTAAGAATAATTTTCCTTCCATATTCTGAGTTGCACCCTAAAGAATCAAGTCTTCCTTTGAGTGCATTCCTTAGACTCCAAGAAGTGCACCCTCCTTTGAAGCCTTGAAGCCTCACTTCTTGAACCTTCAGTAGTGTTTCCTACACCCTCCTTGCTCTGATGAGTGCATGAGCACATTCCAAAGCTCTAAATCCTCACCCTTGATCCTTCGATAGTGCGCCTCATGCCCTCCTTGTCTCCCTTGAGCACACAATGCACTTAGGAAGCTTGAATGACTTTCCTTCATCATTCAAGCCTATGCCATGCATCCTCCCTTATGTTTCTCTCTCCCTTATTGCACACATGAGTGCATCCTGAAACATTGAAGCTCCAAGCCTTGAGCGTTTCAAAGTGCACCCTTGCACCCAAAATTTTCCTTGTCTTCTCTAAGCACACTATTAAGTCATGAATAGTAATCTGCATGAAACATGTTAGGATAGAAATTTTATTAGTCTAATGTTTTCATTCCATGAGTGATTTCAGTCACAAGTATGAGAGATAAGGAAAAGGGAGTAGTCAAAAGAAGCACTCAAGAATGAAGAACACATTAGAATATTGATGATTGAATCAACCCTAAGGACTCTGTGAGATCAAAGGCCCTTTGGAGGGTGAAGACATCAATGACCGGAAGCTACATGCAAGAGAAAAGACATAAGTGGCAACCATGTCACATACTGAAGAAATTCCATTTCATCAGTCACTACGAGTACAAGTTATCAATGATAGTGACTTATCATGTCCTCATCACATGATGATGTAGAAGTTATTATGTAATCATGTAAATATAAGGAAGTGGAAGAACAAGAGTCATGTATGGACAAAAGAGCCATGCATAGAAGTCCAAAAGACATGTAATTCCAAGATTCATATGTAATTTCAAAAGTCATTTTCAATTCCAAGGGTTCTAGAAGTCGAAAGGTCATTAGAAGTTGGAAAGACAAAAGTTTTGAGGATATGAAAGGTCATGCCTCAAGTTATAAAATGATCCTCATTACTAAAGAAAAGGACTGTTAACCTTGGCTTCTCCCATAAGGCATTAGAGAGATAGAAATAGTATTTCTAGGGAGCAAGTAGTGGCTCTAATGCTCCACTATTGGAGCTAATGATGTTCATTGTACTCATGTATCTTGGAACTTTTGATTAATACTTTAAGCCTTATCGCCAACAAATTTTCATGCATGGATCTTAGATGTTTTGGGGCTATTCTTATAATGTTTGCAATTTATATTGGCTTTCATATGTACTAAAGAAATTGAAATATTTCAGTGACTTTGGTTCTTAAGTTGTTGGAAATGTGTTGTGATGATTTAATGATCATTTCATCTATGTGAACTACTTTTCTTGATGTCTAATGTTTCTTTCTCGTTTATGTGCATGTGTCTTCATTAGATTAGTAATATTACTTATCTTTTAGAGATTCACTTTCTCTCCCTTGCAATGAAAGAACCTTGATACATCTACAATAAAACACTTCACAAGGAATGCTCTCTGTCTCATTCAAAATCACATGTGCACTTCTCTCTCATGCTAACTACTAAAGCCAAGGAAAATATTTAAGTAAACTACAGTCGGGCCATATTTCTATATGGGACTCCTACACCAAACAGTGTGAGTTCTAATTGGGACCTCATATTGGGGAGATCCCTTGTATGTTGGTGGTATCTAGCACCATCAACATTATGGTGCTATAAGGAGTGCAACCATTGTTTTATGGATGATAAATCTTCACATCCCCATCATTCAGTTTCTGTACAAGGTAGTAATATCCTGAGAACCATCCCTAATCTTATTCCTAAGGTAGGATGGTCTTCTATGCCCATTCCAGAGTTGGCCTATGAACAACTTGGGGAAACTCAGCCTATTAACTGTCAGCTTGCAAAATCTATCAAGTTGTAAATGTCTTTGTTTCTCATAATATTCCCCATCAACCATAGAAAAAAGAAACAAATCATACTGAATTAATGGTTACATCGGTGGAATATTTGGTTTTTTCCATTCTTGAGGAGTTAGCACAGTGTTTAGAAGGCAGAGTTTAGCAAGATATTCTTCCACCTGTTCACTAAGGGTACAAGGAATACATTTTTATTTTCGACGGAGAACAACGTGAGGTAATTTTGCATTTAACGATAGTCTTAATAGTGAAGGAGAAGGCTCATGAGATTCAGAGAAGGAGGAGAAGACAAGAGATGAAGACATGGTTTATTAAGACTTAGATTGGATGGCCCAGGGGATGCTTTCTCTTCTAGATAACCTTCCTAAAATGCCTAGACATCTTGAGAAGTTGTTATTGAAGTTTGATCTTGACAAGAAAACAAAGGCAAAAGATCATATTAATGATTTATACATGCATCTACGAATGTTAGAGGTACTGTATGATGAGTTTGCTTGTAGGATTTTCCCTTTTACATTAGAAGGTAGAGTAACAACATGTTACCATAGTCTTCCTGTTAATTCAGTCCATGGATAGAGGGAGTTTAAGAATATTTTTTTTTTGGAGAAATTTTCCAATGAAAAGACCCCCTCCATGTTATTAAAAGATCTTAGAAATAATAAGATGAGGGAGAAAGAGAAATTCAAGGACTTTAATCAAATATTCAACCAAATATTGAAAAAGTTTCCCCAAAACACATATCCTCACAATTCTATCACTATTGACTATTATAAATCTTCCTTGCTGACAAATATTTCTGATTTTGTCAAAATAATTGCAAAGGAGACATTGATTCTAAACTTTGTAGATGCGATCACCATAGAGAGATACTTACACGCCATTGGATCTATTAATGATGATGATGAATCTAAAGACTCCAAGGAGATTGGTAATAAGTCACAACCTTCTTCAAGTGAGGCTAAAGAAAAGGACTATGTTGATATTGAAAGATTGACTAGATCCTTAAAGGCACTCACCAACGAATTTTCAGAATTAAAGAGGAATTCAAGCAAGACATGTATCATAAGTAAGCCTCCCAGGTATTTACCATTCAAAAGGAATAACAACAACAACAAACAACTGAATAAATTTTCTCAAAGTTGAAATTTTGTGTTGAATATAGAAAGTATAAGCATGGATAACTATTTCTCCTTCCATCAGGAATGACATTTAGAGAAAACATGGCCACAGTGGAACCACAACATCAATGCTCTGGCAACACATATTGTTGATACTATATTAGCAGATGATCAATCTGAGCAAATGGAAGAAGCAACTAAACCTGGAGCAGCTGAGGAAAACACAAGTGTTGGACATGTAGTGAAAACTTTTGATCTTATTCTTAATATTGATAATAAGAGTGTTGAGGAACCACTTCAAAGTGAAGCTCCACCTCAAAAACAAACTGGTCATTATAACCTAAGGAGAGAAGGTCCCATTTTTTATTAGGAAGTGATGAGACAAGAATTAAAGAAGAAATCGTTAAGAAGACTTGCACCACCAGCCAACCCTACTTAGAATACACAAATAAGTCTGGAAGTGTTACTTCTTATAAGAATACCTCTACCAACAATAAAAGCAAGTCCATCACTCCAAAAGTTTCTAATCAAGCTACACCTCCACACACTTCAATACTGCCTTCTAAAAATGAAACGATTAATTATAATATCGTTGAATATTTAAAGAGAGCTCACACCAACATTTCCATCTTTGAACTTGCTAAGATAACAAGCTAGTGTGAACTACTCGTCCAAGCCTTTTCAGAACCTTCATTAGGTGAAAAAGCTTCTACTTTTCAAAAGGTTTTAGGTAAGTCTTCTGGTATTCCCAAATCTATGTTTAACATTGTAACTTTAGATGCTAATAATCTCCGCCCTCCATTTCTGCTAACTTTTAAAATTTTTAATTATAATTTCCATAATTGTTTGGTTGATTCAGGTGCATTTGTGAATGTAATTCCATTATATATTGCTAAGAAAAATAATGCTAGATGGGATAAAAATGATGCACAAATCATCCAACTAGATAGATCCCTTGTCCAAGATATTTGTGAATTCAAGAATGTTATTATCTGATTATGATATGATCACGTAGTACGCCAATGTATAAACATTGTAATTGTGGACATCCTTAAAGCCTATGGCATATTATTGAGTCGAGACCAGTCTAGTAAATTACAAGGGTAATTTTCTACGAATTGGTCACACTTATGGCTTCCATATAAGGGAAGAAACAACTAGATTCAAGTGGACAGTGAGGGTTATAATGAGCTTGTTTCCATTGTTGATTTAATTTTTTGGAAATTGTTTTTTGGAAACTGAGCACGGGTGTTAGCCAACACAACCATCACCCATCCCACCAGATACATAGTTGGAGCTCCTTCCTTGTACTCTGACTGGTGCTGATGAATCCTGTAATATGGATGTACATAATATGAATAATCGTATAGGAATGAATATAGTACCTAACTATATATATATATCTATATATATATATATATATATATATATATATATATTATATATATATATATATATATATATATATATATATATATATATATATATATATATATATATATATATATATAATATATATATATTATGTACTTTGATGGTTCTAAAACATAGGATGGCTCTAGAGCC
The DNA here is from genome assembly GCA_000404065.3 of Pinus taeda. NCBI lineage: Eukaryota > Viridiplantae > Streptophyta > Pinopsida > Pinales > Pinaceae > Pinus > Pinus taeda. Next base: position 508,357 of record APFE031730157.1, on the reverse strand, counting down.
GGTTGCATACTCATAGACCCACATAATAATAAGTAAATCCTATCATGATGTTTGGAGTTTGAGTGTACAAATAATATTTCTGAATATGAAGCACTCATGCTTGGGTTAACGAAATCCATTGAAATGAAGGTAGAGATTATCAAGGTAATTGGTGACTCAGAAGTAGTCACTTGTTAGGTATGAGACTCTATCCACTATGTTTCACCAAATATTAAAAATTACGAACAATAGGTATGGAAATTGATTACTTATTTTAAAGCTTTTAATATTATTTATGTTCCTAGACTTAGAAATTTCATAGCAGATACATTATCTAATGTAGCCACTAGAATGTCACCTTTCAAACATGGTTTTTCTATAGATATTATATGTAAACCATCTGTGCCTGATAACATCACTAATTTTGATGTTTTAAATGACGAACAATAGATACTACATTTTATGGCCAATGCGGACATGTTTAAAGATGCCACCATTGAGTAGGATGAGTATGACTAGGATTTGGAAGAAGCATTTGATACGATGAAAGATAACACTATGCCTAATGGAGTAGCATCCATGCAAAAATTATATGACCTACGAAACTGACTTAGAGGACCAACTAAGACTAAGACTATGAGCTCAAATTTGTCATCCAAACAAGTCAACTTGGGAACTCAATATTATCTGAAATATGTAAACCTCAATATGTGTTGTTCTCCCCAAGAACGACAAGCATTCATTTTCTTATTCAAAGCATATCGAGTTGTTTTCACATCGATGTATGACGATTTGAAGATATACTATACTCATATCATCCAGCTTGTCATTCCAATTAGAGAAGAGGTGAAACCTTTTCAGCAGAAGCTGAGGAAAGTTCAGTCAATGCTGGAACCCCTGATTCAAAAGGAGCTAAGCAAGTTGCTAGATGGTTGAATCATTTTCATAGTTAGACATTCTACTCGGGTTTCGAATTTGGTCCCAATTATGGAGAAGTTTAGTGAGATAAGGTTATGTGTCGATTTTTGCAATCTTAACTGGGTATCAGATAAATATAATTACCCATTTTCATCCATGGAAAAAAGCCTCCAAACAATATCCGGGTCTGAGATGTTCTCATTTCTAGATCATTTTTCTAGTTACAATCATGTGCTAATAGAAAAATCAGATCATCTTAAAACCACCTTTAGTACCAAGTGGAGAAAATTCACCTTTAAGTGTATTCCATTCAGACTTATCAATACTGGTTCTATCGTTCAAAGAGTGATGGACATTGCTTTCCATTATTTACTTGGTCAAAGTGTAGTTTTTTATTTTGATGATGTAACTATATTATTTAATAGAAGAAAAAACCACGTTCATCTTCTAAAGAAAATATTTTTGCAATATCACAAATATGGGATTTCTCTCAATCCCAAGAAAAGCATATTTGCTGCGTTAGAAGGCATTCTCTTAGGACACATCATTGCAAAGAGTGGAATCAAAGTTGTCCCAAAAAGGGTCAAAGCTATAACTTAGATCTCATTCCTAGTAAATAAGAAATCTATGTAATATTTCTTAGGAAATATTAATTTCATGTGAAAATTCATCTATGATTACGCTCAGATAGTCAAACCATTACAGGAGATGATTAAGAATGATGAGAATTATAAATGGGAAAAAAGGGAAAAGGATGCTTTTTCTTGGATTAAGAAAGTTATTACTGATGCACTTGCATTATTTAGTCCTAATTATGGAAAAGATATCCTACTTTACACTTTCACTTCATATTCATCTATTGCGGTTGTACTGACTCAAAACAATGATGAAGGAAATGAAAAACCTATTTCTTTCATGAGTGCTAGCTTATAGGGGTCAGAACTAAATTATCCTTCCATTGATAAACACACTTATGCTGTGTATAAGGCCGTAAAATATTTTAGGCCCTATCTCCTTAAAGCTCATATGATAATATATGTGCCTCATCTAGTGGTCAAAACACTCTTTTTGTAGTAGGAGTTGGGTGAGAAGAGGGAAAATTGGATGACCAGTTTATAGGAATATGATATGGAGTTTAAGCTAGTTCATAACATTAAGGGTCATGGCCTTTGTCATTTAGAAGCTAAAGTGAGATATTCTCGTACGAAAGATATTTCAGGATGGGAGAAAGAAATAGAAATGTATAATGTTGAAAAAGTTCTCCATACCAAATCAACAACATCATGGTATTTAGAAATATGAAAATTCTTAGAGAATGACACCATTCCCACGCATCTATAGAACAAAAAAAAGAGGGAAATCCATAATAAGTCTCTATCCTATCAACTCATTCATGGAGTGCTTTTCGGAAATCACCACAATAATGTCTTGCTAAGATGCCTTGAACCTGAAGACACGAAGAAGGTACTAAGAGATCTACATGATGGACCAACAGGTGGTCAATTTATGAGAGATATGAATGCACATAAAGTTATGAGGGCTAGTTATTATTGGCCCACCTTACTAAAATATGCCCATGCTCATGTCCATAAGTTCCCAGCTAGTCAGAGATGCGCCGACCGAGATCAGGAGTCAGCCACCCCATTGCTCCCAGTAGCAGTCGAGGAACCATTCCAACAGTGGGGAATATATGTTATTGGATAAATATTTCCACCTTCATCAAAGAAACACTGATAAATTATAACAAAAACAAATTATTTTACTTGGTGGACAGAAGCAGTTCCATTAAGACAAGTTAATGACTAAGAAGCCATCTACTTTTTGAAGAATAACATTATAACCAGGTTTGGCATTCCAACCTCTCTTGTATTTGATAATGCAAATTATTTTTCTTCATTGAAAATTTATGAATTTGCATTAGAAAATGGCATTTTATTAAATCATGCATATAACTATTACATGCAAGGAAATGGTTAAAGCGAATCAACAAACAAAAATATTATTTGAATAATAAAAAACCATTTTCTCTAAGAAAAGGAATTGGCACAATTCTTTGACAAATGGTTTATGGGTTGACCATGTAACTCCTAAGCCTTCCCTCAAAACATCACCATATTTTTTGGTTTATGGTAAAGAAGTTTTATTGCATCCAAAACTATATCTCCTAGGTTTACAACTTTCCCAAGAGTCCCAAGGTAGAGCTTTCCTTCTAGTTCAAAGCAGTATAGCTACCTTGCTTAAACTTGAGGAAGAAAGACTCAAAGCCAAAGAAACATTTTTCATCCATCAGAACCGTATTAAGTGTTCCTTCAACAATAATTCAAAAAGGACCAAGATTTTTGATGTGGGTGACTTAGTATTGAAGTGGGACAAAGCCCACAAAGAGAAAGGAAAACAAAAAAGTTCCAATATCTATGGATTGGTCCCTTCACCGTCGAAGAAATTCACGGTCATAATACTTTCAAGTTGAAATACGTGGACGTGAGGATTGACCCTCTTCCCATAAGTGGTTGAGATTTGAAGCATTGTTTCTAATAGCAGCTCTAAGCTACATTTATTGTACAATATTTTCTTTTCTCTTTTCTTTATTATCTGTGTAATTCTCATGTTTGTCGTGTCCTATCTTATTTTGTGTCTAGGTCATTGTATATAAATAAGACCTTGTTTGAAAAAGTGCATGGCTCAGAAAGCGCTTGAGTGGAGTAAAGAAAAAATGCGACAACCACAACACTTTGCTATTTTTTTGTTCTCCTTCTTTTTTGGGGAATATGCCACATGTAGAGCTAGGTTCGATGGAAAATACAATACATCCAAAAAGAAAATCTTGAGGGAACCTATTAGATTCGCATCTATTCTAGTATCCAAACTCCTCAACTTGGTGTAAATCTTCTTAACATGTTACATTCTTATCCAATCTAGGAGAGAAAGTGTTTTATGGAAAATTCTCTTCTGCGGATAGAAGTGGATCCCCTAGATCTAGTGGCTGATATAGAAACAACAAAAACCAAAAAAGACATTGTTTTCCTTAGAGAAATTAGTAAATGGAGGAAAGGCCTCCGTGTAATCCAACGTTAGTCCTCATATTTTGTTTACTTGTAGACTTTAGGTCTAGCTCCAATTACAATAAATGGAACCTACAAGACAATCAAAACAAACACAAGAACTACAAGACATCCATAGCATAAACGAATATCTTTATTGAATGAGTCAATTGGAAATTGAAATACATATGCATCAAATAGACACAAATCATAGGAAAACAAAGCTTATTGTATTATTGAAATGTAGGAGAAGATTACATCCCTTTTTGCAGTTCTTGACAATGTAGAATCTCCCACTAAACTTGTCCTTCTTCATCCACAAGGAAAGCCTTCAATCACAACTCAAGGAAGGTAATGGATTCGTAGTTGAAAATAAATAGCATCAGGGCATAGATAAGAGTCTCTAAAAGACAACCTAGACTCTATGGGAGGTAGTGAATTTACAGGGTAAAAGTGGTAGATTAGGATTTACCAATTTAAGCTTGAGATTCACATATGAAGGAGGATAATCTATAAGGATACGAAATAAGACCTCTAAAGTAGGATAAGATAAGAATTCAAGATCTTAATCTATAATAAATGGTTAAAACCACCTCAAAAGCTTCTGGAAGAAGAAGTTTCATAGATTTTTTGTTATTTTTCCCAAAATACTAGAACCATCACACCTACAAAGTAGAGAAACTTGTGCTGGTTAGTGCATGTTCTCAGTTATGCAACTTGCAACCATTCCAGGTGGACTGAAGTGCAGGGTGCTCTGGGGCTAAGAACATGAGTTTTGAACTAATTTTCCTAAAAAATCAGATGCTTTGGAGAAATAATGCTTAGGGATTTGCAAAGGAATAATGACAAAGTGTCAAGGATGTCGATTGATCTAGGTTTTCAGGCCATTTAATTGAATGCAAAACAATGACCTACAATGGAAAGGGTAAGGGGAAAATCTAAAGTGAGAAAACTAATATTAGAGGTTTTATAAATAATTTTATGAAGGGGAAACCTCATTTTCTTTGAATAAGTCAGGATCCCTCTTCCACCCATTGAAAATAATAAGTGCCAAATCACAACCCTATTAAATAAATAAATAATGTGTGAAATAAGAGAAAGGCTTCCTGTGCAAGGAAGTGAAGTAAGAAACTTTGCCAGGGTACAACCCAGGCCTACTGGTAGTGAAGAAATTTTTTTTCTCTTGTCGTGACTCTGCTGGGGTATTTTCCAGGGCTGCTAGCAGTGGAGCAACATCAAAGATGAAACACATATTATGAATATGTTAAACTCACTGCGTATATTACCCTTTCCTGGATCGAAACAATTGCGATATGGCATATATTTTGTGTGTTTGAACCAAGTGAAAGAGAAGTGAGGTGATATGTATACAACAGGGTAGAGAGGGGAAGTCAAGGCAATCCGGTTCGTGAATCAATGCTTCCTAAAGGGATGACCCTTTAACTGAAAAGTTACTCCTAAGCAGAGAAGTTGAAGTTCACCCAATGTGTCACCAAGTGTTGTTGTTGCTATAACACACTCCAAAATTTCACTACATTGAAATTTCAGAGCTTACTCAATGGTTGCATCGAGTGCCACCTTGGTAATTAGGTGTCATTTCAAGTCATTCTATATGTTTCAAGTGTTATTTATCATTCTTAAGTGTCGTTACATTGATTAGAACATATCCAGTATATTTCATGGTCATAACACCTTTGTTTGTTGGAATTTGGTCCCAGTCGGACACATGTTTCCCATTGTACTTGGGGAGTGTACATAAATTCAATTTTTGATGTCTATTTATCATTGTTCAAGCTTGTATATTTTTATTTATGATTTGGTATGCATCACACTTGATTTCATCTCTAAACTCATTATGTTTCCCCTTGTTCCATCTTCTAGACTTAGAATTTTTTTGGTTGGACAAGTAAACCCATTAAGACAAGGTGTGAAAAATCACACCCTTAATCCTTGAGCATGAATCCTTCATTATTTGGAAGTGCACCCTATGCACTCTAGGAGCACATAGTGTGCTCCTAAGCATCCTTGTCCTTACTTTTTCTGAAATGTGCCCTAAAGAATCAAGTCTTCCTTTGAGCACATTCCTTCAACTCGAAGAACTACACCCTACTTGAGTGCATGAGAGCATTCTAAAGCCCCAAAGCATGAATCCTTCATCCTTTGGCAATGTGACATGTTCCCTCGTTTATTTGTTGAGCGCATGAGTACATCCTGAAGCCCTGAAGCCTCATCCTTCATCCTTCGACAATGTGCCCTGCGCCCTCCTTTTCTCCCTTGAGTGCACAAGGAACTTTGGAAGCCCGAATTCCCTTCTTTCATCCTTTGGAACTGAGTCATGCACCCTCCATAGTGTTAATGGCGAATCGAATATCTTTAACTTTTATCACGAGCAATTTTATGCGAAGTTCAAGCTCGTTAAAAAAATAAACCTAGCAATGAGCATATGTTCCACCAGAGTTTAAGCTCATTAAAAAATGAACCCACCTCTGGTAAATAACCATTGCGATCGCATTATTATTAGCTTTTGAGGCTTGGTCGTTTTCTTACCATCACTTCCACTTTTTTTAAGCCAATCATATGCCTCCATTTGATTGTTTACCCCTTTTGAGGAACAACTGTGACGAGTGATCCTATTAGCCACCTTCTTTACACTATCATGATTGAAAAGTTCCAAACCTTACCTGGAACCAACTGCTATCCAAAATTATCACTTGTTACTCAAAAAACGATTCTTCCTTAAGCTATTTTCATCTGAATCGTAAAATATGAAAAGATTGCCAAGCAATTGGCCTCTCCAGCTCGTTAAAGTGATTGGAAGTGCCATCCCTCCTCTATATTTTAATCTTTTTAGACCTAAGGGATCATTGCACAAAAAGATCGAGCGCTTGTCTTGTTCAGCTCGTTAAAACTATCGAAAAGTCATCCCTTTCATATTATTTTATACTTTTTCAGACTTAAGTGATTATATTACGAAAAAGGATTACTGGAGTTTCCTTTCCATCTCTTTTCAGACTCTATAAAATTGAAAAGGACCGAGTTATCTTTGTCGTTAAACTCGTTAAAATGATAGCGACAAACTTGTCCATGCAGACAAGAACGAGTTTCACTATCGCTAGGCTCATTAAAACATAGCGATGGGTTTTCTCGAAGGGAAAATTATAGAACAAGCATATGTTATCCTCCTAAAGCTTGACAAAAATAAAGAGGTACTGGTCATAAATGAATAGGGAAAAATTGGGAAGAAAACTTGAAGAAACTATTGGTAGTAAGTCGTTCTTGAACATGACACTTTCACTCCATCACCATGATTGAGTCTGGTTGGGTTATTCTGTTCACTGGTCATATCACCATTGGTCCACTGTACCATCCATTTTTGGGGTTAATGCTACCAATCCATTTCAGTGTCACTGATATGTTCAAGAGAAGTTGCTCAGAGAATTCACCAACCTAGCTTGTGTCTCATCCGCTGCAATACCTTCACCCTTCATTCTTTCATGACCGCCACCGTGAACCTTATATCATCAGATCATTTTCACCTCCAAAAAATCATTTGCTCCATTCCATGTCGTAGATGTGGGATTCATTAAGGCCCTCCTACAATGGGTCACTTCTTGTCGACATCAGCTCATTATCCAAGAAGTTGACTTAGGAACAACCCTTTTAGTACTTTGAAGCTTGCATGCCTCAATGGCAAGCTTCTCACTTCCGGTGACAAGTTTACATCAATGGCCTTCGACCGAAAGATTTTTTGTAGTGTTCGACATCAACTCATGTATTCACACCATGTGAATTGTGCTGCAGTAACTTGAGGGTCATTATCATTATCGATGATTCCTCTCACACCTGTTAACAGCTTATATCATTGGCTGGTAATCAGGCGATGTATTCCCATGTTCGACTTCAAAACATCTTTTCACATGGATCAACTTGTACTTTGGGCAAAGATTGAATGAGTTTTAAGACCCCAGATCTAGTTTCATCCATCCGGGCTGTGATATATTTAGGAAAATAAAAACATCAAAGTTACATCATAGCTGCATAGATAATCATCCAAGCTAAAGGATGATGGCTCTACCAGAATCATCAATCTACCATACAGACGGTTGTCTGTCTTATGTACATGAAAATGAATTTATAAAGCTAAGCATGGAAACGCCCACTTCAACTAGATCATGAAAATATTATGAAGATAATGTATTGTATTGTATCTTAATATAGGTCACCTTCCAGTTCGAAAAACCTCGGATCCTCATGATAAACCATTTCACCCGACATCAAAATATTTACGACCTCATGCTTTAGGGGGAAAGTGTTATAGACATATTTGGGCGATGCAACCCCAATCTCATATGTCCATAAACCAAGGGCTTCTAGGTCCCTAAAAGTGTTGTTTCATACCCTAAAGGAACAAGGTCAACTGATTACATCATCTCCCAAAAGTTCTCCATGAAAAACTACTAAGAACTGGTCAAAACTGGACCATTTCACTTGCTTCATGGTCAAAGTGTGACGCATCCCACCTAATGCACACCGGGGGTGCAATGCATACTAAAAATACCTTCTGTGGGGTGCGATGGGTGAGAGTAGACAAATGGCAGAGACAGTTTTCAAGGTGGATGATCATGGAATCTTCCAGAAACTTTTCCTGTGACACTTGCCTCTTTGAATTCACCCAGGGATGAGTAAGAGCTCATGAAATCTCCAAGTGGAGCTGAGAACTAGTAGAGAAATGACACTAATCAAAAACCCAAAAGCTGACTCACCCACCTGCAAACATCTATATATGGATCCCTTATCCTAGAGATCTAAAAGCTAGAATTTTGCATCTTGTAAGAAAGTGCTATTAGTTTCTTTGTGGAACATCATAGTGTTGGTGATCTATCTTTTCATGAGGTGAAGAAGGGCTTTCATGTTGGGAGGATGGCACTGGGTCAGATCAATGGGTTGTAATCCTCTCTTCTACTACATCTATCAATAAAGCTATTTGAGTTTTCCTCCATATTCTTGTATGTCTTTGAATATTGAATTGATATATGCATTTGTATGGTCAATATGTATCTGATCCTATATCGTTTATGATTTTATATCTCTATGCTTTGATGGTATTATGCTGCTTTGATTCTATAGGTGTTCTTTGAAGCAGGACAAGTGAGGAAGGAGTGGAAAATATCTGTCAAAGGGGAGAGGAAACAAGCAAGGAGCCAAGTGAAAGACTGAGGTTGGTACTCTATGCTTCTCTCTCATCTACTTCTCATAAAGGAAAACACAAGTGACTTTAGTTTGTTTGTTTCTAAGATAGCTACCCATCTTAGTGGGACTAGCATCTCTGAATGGACACTACTTTTCCCAATAACAACATGGCAGCCACTCATGCAAGCAAGGAAGCAGTTTGGTTGCAGAGATTGTGTTCAAGTATGGGGTTAGTACAGGAAGCTATAAGGATAGACTGTGACAGCCAAAGTGCAATTTTCTTGGCAAAGAACCCCGCATATCATTCAAAGACAAAGCACATTGATGTTTAGTATCACTTTATGAGGGATATGATAGAAGACAAAAAGGTGTTGCTAGTAAGGTGGACATTTTCAAGAATACTACAGATGCATTTGCAAAATATGTGAGCTCTGAGAAGTTCTCTTGGTGTAGAAAAACAATGGGCATTGTAGGGCTGGATAAATGACTAAGCTCTCTTGTGGCCCCCTGTGGAAGAAAACAACAAGTGGGAGAATGTTGGGTTGTGTTATATTCTTTCCACGACTAGCCCACGTAGTTAACTAGGGGTTAGAGGGGGGGAGGTCACAGGGGGTTTGAGGGGTACCCGTAACCCCACTTTATGGGGTCTGGGGCAACGCCCCCAAAAATTTTGGTTTTGGACCCTATGTTAGGTTGGGTGGACCCACCTATGGTTTTGTGCATGATTTTTGTACATGTTTTTTTGACACGATGGTTTTCAGACCATGGTATTGAATGCGTCGGCATGCATAAATATGTATTGTAACATTGAAAGGAACATAATGAAAAATCAAGCTGGTAGTCCCGGTTTTTGGATCTAGGGGAAAATCTCTGTGTATATGTGTTTTATGTGTTATGCTCTTTCATTGTTTATTTTATATGTTTTTGAATTCGTATGCAGGTAATTTCTATACGGGGATAAAACCTACAAAATAATAAATGACAAGCATGAAATACCTTTCTCCTTTTGAGTATTTTTCCCTAGTTGGGCCACAAATTTCTGTGTGAATAAGCTCCAGAGGTCTGTATGATGAGAACTCTTTTGGCTTGAAATGAGTCCTAGTCTGCTTGCCAAATTGACATGACTTGCAGATTGAGTTATCAAGCCTTGAGAGCCTCGATAATACTCTCACTTATCCCATATTACTAACATTTATCAAACTGTCAAAATTCATATGCCTAAGCTTCTTGTGCCATAATCATGTTTTATTCGTTTTGCTTAAAGATTAGTTAACCCTGGAGTCATCAAATACATATACATTATTGTGGGTTCTGATTGATTTTCCTATTAGCTTTCCATTCTTCACATTGCAGATCTCACATTCTATAGATAGAAAGGTTAAATCATAGCTATTATCACACATTTGGCTAACACTACGAATATTGTGCTTCAGACCTTCCACTACAACACATTTTGTGTTTCTATTTTTTGATCAAGACTGATAGTGCCTTTGCACTTTATTCTATTTGGAGCACTATTTCCAAAGGTGACATTGTTTCCTCTGTCCTTTTCTTTTAGTGAAAAAAAAATATGTTGTCCCCAGTCATATGTTTGTAACAACCACTATCAACATATGTTATGCCCTTGTACTACTAGTGTAACCACTTATTGTTATTAGTAGAACCCCCTTATTATATTGATGTACCCATATAGTCCCCATATTGTTACTTTTGTGCCCCATAGAAGCCCACTATTGTTATTATTGTGCCCTTACATTATTATTGTTATGTCGGCTGTGATTACATTATGATCCCTTAGACTCCTATATATATAAAGGAGGTATTTTCATTTGTATCATCCAAGAATTGTTCATTTGTGTAATGTAAAGGAGGTTTCCCCCTCGAAGAGGCTGAATTCTAAGGCATTGATCTCTCTTTCTATCTTTTGTGAGCTGTTATAACATTTGGTATCAGAGCTTGGATTTAAGGGTTTCGCTACTCAAATAGGTCATCGTGCATTTTCGCTATAAATTTTTTTCTGAAAAGTTTCCAAAGTAAAAAAAAAAAAACCCATTTGAGACAAAATCGTTGAACATCGAGTCTGAATTTAAGAACTTTTCAGACTATATTTGCAGAGATATGATCTGAGGAATTTGGATTTTTTGCAGACTTCTGAATTTCATTCCAAACAAGTGACCTGGGGAAAATCGTCATAAATTTTGTTTTGAGCATCAGATTGAAATTTCGTAAGTTATAGAAAAAGGACACACTGTAGTTTCTTGTGTATATTTTCAGATATTAAAGTCAAAAAAATGACACATGGCACTTCATACAAGTTTGCTCTTCTGGGAAGGTCTATAATCAGGTCATCATGGGAGATTTAGCATAAATCTTCCTTGGAGAATCCAATTTGGATCAGACTGGTGGCATTGGAAAGAGGATGAAAAGGGCTACTTCAGGTCGTGATTTTAGAACTTAAAGATCCAAAAATATAGAGTTATAGTTGTTTCAAGATCAAGCTCCTAAAATCAAGAAAAAACAAGATGAGGAAGTTTGATGGCAAGGATCCGGTAAATTGGATACTTCAAATGGAGCAATATTTTGATCTACATGGTGT